>MOOZ01011297.1:1351450-1361454 GCA_002930495.1 Cecropterus lyciades | reverse complement strand
CAATCTCTCAGCATATCGTTGTCTGTATAAATTACCTAAAGATATTATTATCATGAACTGTGGCAATGCGATTTTCATTCCAATAGCCCACCTGTATCTCGCGGCGCGTTGGTAACTTTGGTATGTGTGATTAAATATTTATGTTTATTTCGCATCCATGAAGTAACTGTATAGCACATTGACGACCCGCGTGGTTGAGCGGTCACCATACCGGTCTGATACGAGTCCCGGGTTCGATTCCCGGCCAGACAGACATCTGAATGATGAGTTTAGTTTTCTGTTCTGGGTCTAGGTGTTTGTGTATTCGTCTTTGTATGTCCATGGCACCCACGACACAGGAGAAAATCCTACTGTGGGGCTATGAGTGTAGAAAGCGTTTACATTTTTATTCCTTGTCACTCTAAATTTTACTCCGTAAATATACATAATAATCCTTAAACTAAAATAATTTGATTTTTTATCACCAACTTTTATTTAAACATAACACTCTATATCCATAACACAGCATACCTTACACGATACGATCAGAATTGACTCGTCACGATACGCGGCGGTGTGCGGCGGGCCTTATGTCGCAATCGAATGGACCTAATCAGACTTATAGCCTTATTCCATTGCTAACTAGACTAATAGTTGCTTTGATTACTTTAAGTGAGTTAGTTAAAAACCATCGATTATTAAATCCGGAGAGGTTGTAGAGTTATGTTCATTTTGAAGGTGGTAGAACTCTTTGTGGTTCGACTCCGGAAGCACCACCGCCACACCTATTTCTGCCTTATAACAGCAGTCTTATGCGCTGTTGTGTTCTGGTCCGAAGGGTGTGGTAAGGGATACATACTTTTTCGAGGCATTCCATCTTAGTCCTCAGGAGTAGCAACGCATCTGTGGCTAACCTTAGGTGAGACTTTGATCTTACCTAGGGTTAATTACAGATTTCCATGGGCAGCAGTGGCCACTTACCATCAGGTGGGCTGCAGGCTATTTTGCTACTTCCATACTATTAAAAGAAATCATGTTTTAACTAATTTTTGGAAAATATCGGATGCTGCAGATGCTACGGCTGCTGCCTATCTGTGAGCAAAGCCAGATAAGACAAGAGTTCTACCTGAGGTCGGTCACAGATGTGTTGCTATTCCGTTGACTAAGTTGTTACGCGTTGGTCAAATCTGTCTATTTTCCCATCCCCTTAAACATGAACACAGCAGCGCGTAACACTGTTGTTAATGTCATAAATACTTGACCCACTAATGACTCTACCACCTAAATAGTCTATTGATACCAGTGACGATTTACCATCAACTGGACCGCTAAATCATTTGTACCAACTTTAAAATAATCGATTTATACTGCTAACTGTTAACTATACTACAATTTCGTATTCTACAAGATTCCCCTATTGAGCGGATTGTCCGCCTTCTTTACATCTATCCTAATATTATAAAGCTGAAGAGTTTGTTTGTTTGTTTGTTTGAACGCGCTAATCTCAGGAACTACTGGTCCGATTTGAATAATTCTTCCGGTGTTAGATAGCCCATTACGCTAAGGCCAACAGGAGCGGAGCAACAATGAAGAATGTTTCAAAAGCAGGAGTTTTTTTTCTAATGAGAGCTTCCGCTGCATGCGCTGCGTTTTTGCTTTATATGGCAAAACAAAGTTTGCCGAGTCAGCTAGTAAAAAATAAAAGCATATCCACGTAGTGTCATGTAAATACTTCCAAGAATCCCTCGTTGGAGCTCTGATTGGCTGGTCGCCAGCCGCCTTGATTGGATCTGCTCCGTCTAACACAGACGAAAACACGTATGAAAAACATATAGATTATATAGTGAAAATTATCTTTGCAAATGGAATATATACCTATTCTTAATAATAATTTATACTAATATATAAAAATGAATTTATGTGTGTCTGCTTGTTACTCAATCACGCAAGAACCACATCTAACCAGATTTACATGAAATTTTGCTTAGATGTACTTATTTACCTGATCAAGTATAGTCAACTTTTGATTTTCATATTTTGCACTTTTTTACATATGGCGAATATTTTATGTTCCGTAGGGAAGCACGAATACTTCAGATAGTATTACATAAATTAGTATATACATAATAAGATTTTATTATTTTGTAGACATTTCAGTCTACATACTTACAGATAAGGTTCAAAACCTCCTTTAAAAACGAGTTCCTTGGGAAAATTGTAGAATAAAAGATTAAGTGTTGTCTAGCACCTTAAAAAGAAACTATATGTACGTTAGGTAGTAGTAGTAGGTGACGACCCGCGTAGCGGAGCGGTCACCATACCGGTCTGACACGCAGTGGGTCCCGGGTTCGATCCTCGGCCAGACAGAAATCTGAATGATGAGTTTAGATTTCTGTTCTGGGTCTGGGTATTTGTGTTTTCGTCTTTGTGTGTCCATGGCACCCACGACACAGGAGAAAATCCTAGTGTGAGTGTAGAAGCGTGTCTTATAGTAGGTAAGGGAGATAGAATAATATACCACTAGTGCTTATTAGCTGGTTCACCCCGCCATCGCAGTTTGGCCGTGACCACGATCCGTGCAGTCGAAATATCGACCTCGGAAAGCGGCAAAAAAGTCACCGATCGAAAGATCTTAATAGTCACCCAGTAATGTAACATCGGCAACTATACAAATGTATTGTTAGCTCGCTCGCCTTACATTGTCTGGTGATGGCCCTCATTGTGTACACTGCGCTTTGTTCACATTGTTCCCTGAAATACGATGCCACTTCACTGTATCTCCCAAATTGGTATATTCGATAGAGACACGTTAACGTTGAGGAACTCTATAGCTGGACTGCGATGTCATGGTAGTTTTGCAAGGGAGAACGAGTATGGTTCGATCGGGGTGTAGCCACTGAAATACGTATTCCTAGCGTCAAGTTGTCCTTGTGCTTCGGTGGAAAAGTGGGTTCACTTTTATATAAAGTAACAATTTTTGATCTCGGCAGTAGCAACGTATCTATGATTGACGTTAGATAGAACCCCTGTTTTGTTTGAAGTAGGTTTCAAATTTCCAAGGGCGGCCGTGGTGGGTTCATACAATTTTATTCATATTTAGAGGATGGGGTCATACAATTTTAATTAAAAAAAAAAGGTTCTGCAATACCGTATGCGTGGCATGGTATAATAACTAAGGTTTGTTTTTTTATTGTATGGAAATAGCAAACGAGCATGCAGCCCAGCTGATGGTAAGTGGCTACTGCCGCCCATGGGCACCTGTAATCAACCCTAGGTAAGATCAAATTCTCACCTAAGGTTAGCCACAGATGCGTTGCCCCTGAGGACTAAGATGGAATGCCTCGGAAAATTATGACTCCCTTACCCTGCATTAAAGAACACAACAGCGCATAACACTGCTGTTATTAGGCAGAAATAAGTGTGGCGGTGGTGCTTCCGGAGTCGAACCACAAAGAGTTCTACCACCTTCATGGTACTTACGCAATTAAACATTATTAGAAGCAAGAGTTATACGTTTCATAGCTACGGAAATGATCTTCAGGTGGAACTCCTGTTCTGTTAAGACTCGATATGAATGGATGAAGTTGCCAATTTTATCACCATGTGAGGTTATTCCACAACTATTTAATAACTAGGTGCAAATTTTACGAAAGGGAGGGAGAGTGGTATAATATCCAATAAATATACATAATCATGGGCAGATTCCGAACTTACTTTTAATATGTATATATAAAAATTATATGACATCTAACGTCTCCTATTAAATTATAAGATAATATAAAATATATTGAAATTTCCTAGACAATATTTGTTTACAAAGTCTTTGCTATTCAAAAGTGTTTGAAGTCGGTGCCCCGAGCGAACTCGTGATTTGATAAACAATCCGAGTTTTGCTGTTACTTCTGTGCCGTCGCGTCACAGGTACCAGGGGATCATATCAACGCAGAGACTTCAAAGAAACTACGAACAAAGTGGAAACGGGACTTGGCTCGTTTGATTAGGCGCGTTCTTAACATGCGCCCGCCTGGAGCATCGCTTTGTTACTCCTACCTTTGTGTTACAAACGTTAGACGCGCCGTCCGCAACGAACGCTTTGATATCGCCAAATTCAAGACGCTTGTCGAATTTTACCCGACTGGAAACTTTTCTAGTCACGTGCTAATTCTTCGTCATAAAACAATTTATCGTCGCAACGGATTAATAAGGGTTTCAACGAATTTTGCCAATATTTGACGAAAACGAAATGCAAGAGAGTGCCGAAAAAACAAAATACAGTGCATTTCAAAAAAAAATGCAGCACGCCGCGCGAATGTCAATAAAATTTGATGTTTACGCAGCGCGCGCGATATCTCCCGCTAAATAAAACCTCGACACACTTTAAACTGTTTTGTTCGTTCAAAAATGAATTTTGGGAATGCTTTCATGGCTTTGGCCGTGTTGTAAAACTGCAGCATTGTTTATATTTCGTTTGTAGCGACAAACGTTTCAATTATATTAAACCTGTCGCATATTTGGTGGTATTTCAAAAAAAAGCTGACTTTAAATTCTGTAGCTGATATATTAGTCATAATGTTCATACCTATTTATGTCTCTCTTACAGATAGTAATTGTTATCTAATGTTCACTTTTGAAATTTTGTAAGGTTAAAACGGTATAGATGTAGTATTATTACGAAAATGGCAGTGCTCTACATAAGATCAAATCATAAAATTTCCCGGCGCCCACTGGAACAATGACGACGCTGTTTCCTTTCAAACGTTTCAAATTTCCGTGCTTCGGTGAATAACGAATTTGGGTAGCTTACATTACTGAGGGACGTGCAATTTTCGGCTTTAAATTCGGTTTTTATTATGGCTTTCGGCTACTTTTTGCGGCGTCGCTCCAGCGTCGCAGATACGCGATTGACAGAGCTGTCGCGTCGCTTTTTGTCGCCGGCTTTTATTTTCTGGGCTAGACCAGACAGTGATTAGTCAGCACGTGTTCTGATGTCGTCGGCTGAATTTGCTGAAGTTTTCATCGCTAAACGCACCATTGCTTCTTTTAAAACGATACCCAGGCTGACAGGTGACAACGTCAATTCGTAGCTCTACACCGACTGATGACGTTGGCTCGTTACTTGCGTTTTTTGGACATTCGTGACTATTTTTGTATCTGCTTGTCAAAGATCTAGGCGTAACTATAATATCTCAATATACAGAATATGTTACTGTATATGAATGCAAAAGTAGAAATTAGAATTTAAGGTCTACGCAATATTGTAATACATCAACGTAACAGTAAATGAAAAAAGTCTCCCAAAACCGGCAAAAGTATTGGATAACATAACACATACCGTTATAGACCGCAGCTCTTAAAGTAAAAGCCGCCGCCATTACGGCAAAATGGCTATCAGAATTATAATATCAATTACCGATGCATTAACAATTCACATCAGAAGTCAGACGTAGCAGAAACGGGAGTCTTGCCTACGATGTATGTACGAGAGAGATAAAAAGATGGTGTGGGTATGGGAGGGAGGGGGATAGGATAGAAGGCAGCCGCCGTCGGAGAGCTGTCAAAATGTCAAATTTCAGAACGTTGCTCGGCGCAACTTCAAACGTGCCCCTACCGTTGGCATGCGATGTACGCTAGCATCTCTAATATAGTTATGGCGCCCTGGTACCAGCTCCGTGTTAATATTCATGCATCTCATCCTGTTCCTAGCTAGACACGGAGCCATTTTCGTGAAAGCCTCTCCGTTCCACCACTATGAATATGAATGAGTGATTCCCCGTTCGTTTCTTGGATTAAACTTTTTATACGCGTCGGTATGTTGATATGCATTCTGCGAGCCAGATTCTAATGTGCTACATATTAACATTAGAAATTTAATATCAGCGCATGCGAATGTTGCGGGCGACAGGGCGTTTAAAATTCATAAGATACTGGAGTCAATAGTTTCCTTGCACTTAGAAAATGGAAAAGATGTTCGCTCTTTATGAACGACTTCCTTACTCTGTGAATTTTATATACTCATATTATGCATCTTCGCTCTTTGTTCATATTAATAGAAATACAAAGAGATTGGTTGATGAAATAAATTATTTCGTTAACTCGAACAAAGAATTAATATAAAACGACGTGTAAAGGACAACCTCAACTTACAAACATTTCACTTAACGCTTCAAATTGAAAAATAGCTAACCAAAACAGAAATGGAATATTTCCATTTAGCGTCTATTTCCTGAAAAACAGGCGGTTTTCTATTTCATTTCGGAAAACCCACGAGTGGCCACCCGTGCTGTCTATCTCGTTCTTGACGTGGAGGATATTGGAACTGGCCGAAAATGTGAAGTAAAAGAAACACTGATTTTTGACATTTCAATATGCACTCATCTGCACCGCCCGACGTGGCTCTCAGTTAATTAATATTATACCATCGAAAACCGATAGGCGACAGCAAACAAATATCTACTCTAAAACTTGAGTGCTTGATGTCAGATTCACCGAAATTCGTCGAACGAGCGGTGACATCGAAAGCTCTCCGTCTTAATAAAAATGTTTCTTACGTTTCCGAACGTAACAAGCTCGCACTTGGCGTATTTATGAACGTCAATCACAACTGTCAAGAGTGGCAGTAGTAAAATCCCGCCCCGTAATAACGGTAAAGGACGCTTCCAATTTGAAAAACACACGTTCGAAGTTGGCGCGCGTGCTCGATTTGTGCGATTAGTGTTATTTTTGAGAATAGAACCGGGATCGTGTCGCCTTCGGGTGAGCCCGCCCACAAAATGGCCGCTCTAATCAACCGACGCGCCGGGGAAAGAGCCGAATGATATACAATTTTATTGAGCCGATGTGTTATTACGAGTTGAACCTATAATTACACTGGAACATTGTGCGTGGGAAGAGATTAGAAAAAACATCTTTGGACGGCTCGTGCTTTGTAATTGGGGTGTTCTCTACAACCATTCATGATTCCGATTTAATTATAGCAATTTAAGTTCGCAAATAATGAGGTGGAAACGTTTTTTTTACTTTAACCCTATTAAAGATAAGAACTAAACTTAATTATTGATTTCATTTGTTTCTTTAATCATTCTCTTCATTCATTCATTTTGTTCTCATTTCTTTAATTTTGAAAATATTGAAATCAAAAAAACTCGTTAAACTTTAAACATATAAGTATTCTATTTATGTACACCTAAATTTATATCCACGCATGTCTAAGCTCTAGTCGTAGCCAAAAGGTTTTCTGATTTATCGACTGTCATGCCATTTGTACCAGATGTGAATTTTCAAATTGAATGTATTCTAGAAATCTCAGGGACAGACTGAGATTTCTTTGTCTTAGAATGTCTTAGATATACCGTTCTATTTCAACCTATATAAATCTATTTTATGTAATTAATAAACGTTTTAATCAAGTACCTACTTAGTCAAGAATGAAAGTCTTAAAGTTAGTTATTAAACTCTTCTCTCAATCAAAAGTCTTTTGATATCTTAAATAATCTATCTTAACTTTTGGACATCTGTAATCAAATCTACAAGGAACAAGGAACAAAATTGATCGAATGGATTGCTCTTAAGAACTTGATTGCTAGATTGGAACGTGAAATATTATATTAGCACAATATTCAAACCACAAAATATCATTCGTTCATTTGGCACTAGCAAATAATATCGCAGGCAATCTAAAAAATTCACTAATTTTGTCTCCTACTATTTCGAAATTAACGTTTTACAATGCTTAAGGAATATCTAAACCCGAAAACAGTACATTGTTATCACTATTACGGATGCACCCAGAAATCGAGAGCCATTACTAATCCTCGCCAGACCCATGCCAATGGGTCCGGTGATTTATCGAATGTCGCCGCGTGCTTGAACCGGACGAGCGGTAAATTTTCGAATCGGAGTTCTCTCGAGAGGTCAGGTCAGGCCGTTGATTGGCACCTTTTTGTTTTGTCCTGTTCTCTCAGGCTTATTTCGAAATATTCCAGCGTTTTCGTGTGTTAATTTCCATTTTCCTATCGTGTAGTTACACTATGTACCGTTCTACATCTATTTATTACTTACAATAATTTATTACTTAGAAATATAATTTTAGTATATTTATTTCTAAGTTATTTTACCTTAATTACGTTACTCTAGATGTTCAACTCCTCACTAATGATGTACATCCATGATACCTGTAAAATTCGACGAGAATTCTACGACATGATTTGTAAGTCAATTTTTGAGTTCGTCCTATACTGTGTTACTTGTAACAATGTATCTCAGTTCCTATTAATAGCTTTGGGGTTTACGTCATTGAGGTCCCACGTCACGGGCCGTCCTCATTATTGACGTCACTGGCCTCAAGTTTACTAAGATCTCTCATTTTAAGTTTGTTAGAGCTACAGTTCAGGGAAATTGTCCTTTCAAGGTTTCAAGTCATTTAAAGTATGATAGAAAACTTAAGAAGTATTTTGATTACCGAAATATTTGTTTATTGTTCACTTTCATGTACCATATCAATGGTTATTTGGATAGGATCTGTGCGAATAGAGCCAGTGATTTATCTGGCGTCAGAGCCGGAGTCGGATGAGTTAGACGCGCGTAGGTCACGGTTCGAAGGTCTATGCTGACACCGCCTAACAGAATGCAGTGGTGTCTACATTACACTTGTTACTCACTTCAAATTATAATCTATTTAATAAATTCCAATTAAAGCATTATGGTGTGTCTAGTATATACGCAGATATTCTATATTCCGAAGGTACGTTGTAGAGGAAAGATCAGTGCTTAGCGAGGGTAACTTTGAACTGATTTATGTGTTTGATTTTTAAATGCGATAACTCAATAATATTGAGTAGACATTACCTATGTGGGTGTAATAGGTATGCCCTACTAAGCGAAAAAAAATCTGTTACTAACCGACCTTTACGACCACACCAATTTTAACCATGCTACACATATGCACCAGTTCCATAAAAATAGTTCAATATGTTTATTGCGACATTTGAGACAAAAGCAGTGACTCAGAATCGCTGCTCATATATCATCTAGCAAAGACAAACCAAACCCTTGTTCCGAATCAACGTAGGTCAAGTGCTGATCTTGTAAGCGACGCCTCGTTCAGTAGTGAGGCGTGAAGACAACCGGTAGGGCCCGCCAAAGCTGTGTCAGCGCCGCCCGAGGCCAGGGCGGAGCGCCCGCCCTCGCACGCGACCCCGGCTAGGCCCGGCACAAGTTACACGCAGTTAAATGTCATTAGACCTCTAAGACACTGGAAAACTTTATTTAATTTAAATATACATAATACATACTACAAACAACAAAAAAATATCCGCTATAAATAGACAATAAGCTTCGTTTTGATTGACTCCTGGGCTGAAATAAGCTTATTAACGAATTTTAATCATTTCATTTATAATAGATACACAAGGATAATGTGTCATTGCCCATTTCGAACACGTATAAAATTAATAACCATATCTTTCGCTGACTAACACTTGAAACGACCATCTTAGTCCTCAGAAGTAATGACGCATCTGTTACCAGGTAACCAGGTGCACTGAATATTTGCTACTGAATCTTATGAAAAAAGCAATGTTTATTTCACAGCTAAGTTACATAAGAAACGTCATGTAAAATATCATGTTTCTGGTCATAATAATCTAGTCAGATTTAAAAATTCAGTTGATGAACAAACGAGCAAAATTGAAAAGAGTAATTCAATTAATGAGATATGTTTATTTCAATATAAATTCTTCACAATCGAAGTTATTGTGGAAATTATATAATAATTTAAATTATTTATTCCGTATATAGGTTATGTATTAAAAGGTGTTAAAACATTAAATAAAGTGTAATTTGGCGGAACAATATAATCAATGTAATTAGTAGAGGAGAAATGAACCGGAATGAAAATTATTTTAGTTAATCGGATTTCCCATGCACGCTGATTAGCACTCCGGGCGAATCACTACATAGTATAAAACAAAGTCGCGTTCTCTGTCCCTATATCCCTTTGTATGCTTAAATCTTTAAAACTACGCAAA
>MOOZ01011297.1:1329279-1346605 GCA_002930495.1 Cecropterus lyciades | reverse complement strand
AGTTTATAAGTAACTACATATTCATCGGCTTTTTCTGCTTACCTGAAGCTGTGTTTCACCAAAGAGACAAGTGTAGGAGGAATTGTTTTTCGGGTATTCGCGGTGTTCATTTGTTTGTGTCAACTTTTATACAATAAATATAGTACAAATAATGTAAATTGGATACCGCCTGTACTTGCTTCTAGCGTGAAGCAGTTCTTGCGTTTCGGTGGAAGGATGTGGTTGCCGGCTCTCTTTGATATGAGGCGACCATCTTAGTCCTCGGGAGAAGCAACGCGTTTATAATTGCTTTTATATAGAATGTCTGCGCTATATGAGGTCCTTGCATATGGGTACATATGGGGAGGTCTATGGGCGGAACAGATTCCTAATCAATGTTTTTAGGAGGAACAGATATTCCGTTTATAGTCTTAGAAATAAACGATTGCATTATTGAATGAGCTAGACTATATTTATATGAATTTGTATTTCTCAAATTGATACCATACAGCGTATCTGGACACGACAAATACCAGGATACGATGAATGGGACAATCGTCTTCGGCCGTACGACCTTCAGGATGTGTGACGTCAGCGTCCCAATTCCATCAAAGGTACCAGGCTGACATGGGCGTACGGAGCTCTATCTCATTTCCCAGCCAGCGGCTTCCGCCGTCAGCCGCGTCCGGCTCCACAGATTAGTATCGTTTGACGTCTATGCCATTGTTTCTATTGGTCGATTCACGCGCGTGAATAGTTGAAATGCTGCCATTGGTCCGTTAGTTTGAAATTATTCGTGAAATTTTCCTTATTTCTCTTAGAGAAAGAATTCGATTTTTAAATTGATTTTAGCAATTGAAGTCCATTCCTTTCTAAAAAACATACATGATTACATTAAAATCTTTTCGATCCCGTACTGAACGCAACATAGATGTAACAAAATAAAAATGAAATGGTTAAAATTTTCCACTCGGTAAACTAATACGAGTTTTTAATTAATTCGCCTGACAGCTCACCGTTACGGGCGACATTTGGCAATAAAAGTCTTACAAAAAACAATTCCAAAAATTATTCGCCACAGAAGGGTTAAAAAACTATTTCGGTCGGACAAAAAACGCGGACGTACTGTCCATTACGGATTTGCATAATTTAACACTATCCTGTCGTGGTGGGTACTATTGACCGCTGAATTCTTTATCTGAATTCGGTAAAAATGTACCCGTATTGGCAGATGTCCGCTTTAATTTCCTTCAATATTGCGAGCTTCCAAATTTCGACAACATGTCTCATTAAAACAATTTTGAGTGTATCGTATTCAATGTGATGGGATAGTAAAATAGTAAATGGATACAATTAAAAAAGATAATTAAAGCATTTTCTACAATTAGGTAGTGCGGTGTTTAATAGTTGCGAATGGCAACACAGTAATTTCACCTTCCAAACCTACCATAAACCTAATCAGAACTATTTGTACTAGGTTAGAAAAGAATATATATGAATTCACAACCTCCTTTGGAAAGTCACCTAGAAACGCTGAGACATTTAAAAACCGTCGTATCTATACTCATTGAAACTCATCTAACGAAATAGCTATAAAATTTAACGAGTTACTTTTACAGTCATCAACATTAATATGGCGCATTGTTTTTATCACGACAAGGGAAAACGTGTCGCTTTAACAACTTTTCATAAGTTAATTATTGCATTCATTATGCATAGAATATCAATATCTCCTTTTATCACCTGAACACGTTTGTCCTACCCATTACTGTCACATTACATTGAAATGGTTTTCTTGCGTTGAAGTAAAAAGTAACATTTCGCCGTTCGCACATAAACTACAGCGTAAATAAACAAAGAGGCACGTCTAACAAACGGTGAGATACAGGCGCGTGGGGTCACGATAGTGTCATCCATCTGGTCGCATTGATAGGGTTAGAACCACCTCCGTACCTTTATGCGTCCCTGGTCGGTCGTAAAGGCCCCATAGCATGGGACCCCAGTTTTTTGACGTCTATTTGTGGTCGCCCTTTGCCCTTAACGACTCACTGTGTCCCAGTAGTGTGAGTAGGTGGATTTTAATGTTGAATTTTGAAGATTGCAATCTCGACTCACCCATAAATCTCGTTTTGTTATTTAAAATTGTTAATTGAATTGTTTGCAAAGGAAAATTAATGTTTTTAGTTTCGAAGTAGAATAGATTTCGATATCAGCAATAATATAAATCAGTAACATCGTTCACTATAAAGAGCATTATAATATTCGACTTTCATAAGTAATATTTTTATTGTCTGAAAAATTACAACTTCCAGTCCATTGTATTAGTTTTCCATCAAAATAACTAAGCGGCTCTATCAAATAAACCACTCAATCAGCAACTTAGCAAACCTATTCGCATACCAGTTTTTATTACACAGAAAACAAAATACGGATTTCCTTCTTAACTCGACGTGAAGCATAATCCCAAGTTGCTTCACGACACCCACCAAGGGTTAGTTTGAGGCAGCAACTGATCAAGGTTGATGGATTAAATTTTTCCCCGACAAGACGTGACGTTTCCAGATTGAGCGTTAAATTATGCATGCCACACCGCGTGTCAAAACTATGTGTTTTCTTGATACCTTCGCTTCTTCGCAACAGGACTCATCAGTAAAACTAACAAAATCTGCTATATAAGGTACGCTACCTTATTATGAAGGTGGTTGACTTATTACATTTTGCAACTATGAAGGCATCATCTCCTATTTGTGCTTTGAATCTACAGCATAACGGTGATTGTACTAACATGGATTAAAAGCCATTCTAAATCAGATTCACTTTTCAGTCCAAATCTCGAAAGTAACTACGCATCTGTAATTAACTTCGCGCAAAATCCCTGTTCTTCTCTTTATATTCTTGAATCAAAACAAACAAATCTATCCCAAAAAAATATCTGCATCGACTGTAAATGTCCTAAGGAATAATTCCAAAAAATATCAGTGCTCATCACAGGCGCACTTAACAGTCGAATGCCGACGGTGTTGTTTAGTCCCAGCTGAACAACGTACCCGACACGCACAACTTCCATTCAGAGCTTAAAAGCAACATCGCATTCTTTTTTCTTCGCATATTTACATATCCCTATTCCAACACCCCATAGATTTACGCGCCAACAAATGGATTGTTTCTCCTCCATAGCAAAACAAAATTTATAGTTCGCAAGGCGTATTTTTCGAGGCAGTACCGTGGGGGCTCGCGCGTGAGTTTTTTCGTACTCGATTCTCGATTTATTGCTAACTTATGCCCGGTATAATCGTGATTTTAATACTCGCTGTGATTTACGAGGGTGGATGAGAGCGGAACGGGATTGCCTTTCGAAATTTGATATCTCTATAGTGTTTATGAGGCACTGGTGCCTCGGTGCGAGCTTACCGTGGCATATGAAGATTCAGTTGTTCTCTTGATTACGTCTGCGTAAATCTATCACTTATACAGAGAGACATATCAAACGCACTTCGCGTATATCAAAAATAAAATAAACAACGAATAAAGCCCTCATAGTAATAACAAAATCAAAAGAGATAGGGATGGTTCGCAATTTGTCCACGATGCTGAAGATCGGCAATACCAAAAGCAGATAAGAAAAAAGATATATGTTAAATTTGGAAGCAAACAAAGTCAGCTAACTCGCGATCGGGAAGGTAGTTAAAAATAATTGTCATCGTACAAAAAGGCCCGTCGTATATAGCAGCGGTCCCGTTACCCGGAGGGCCGGCGAGTTTATCATTTTCCAGTTTTTGCGATCATCGTAATAGGGTTCATAAATTTTTGATAATGTTTTTTCGATTACCGACGCGCCAACTCAGGTTTGACCACGAAAAAGTCAGCGCAAAAAATCCGCTCAGATCGGTTCGAGGCGAACTTGAATTTTTTTGCCGTACGCATGCCAATTCTAATATTTTGAGTGCAATGCCCCGTTCCGAAAACGAAAATCTCTTTATCTATAGACACTTATCTTAAAAAGCAAAGCAAACGTTGATGTAACCACAAAAAGTGACAGCGCCGTTTCATATAGTGACAAGTTGTGTAAAGTTTATGAATATGCAAATTAATTTTGTCATTTTACTAATTACGAACATAGCCTTTGCTATATTAATCAATTAACGGAATCGGATCTGATACAATCAATGTTTTTTTTATCAATATAGGTATCTAAAAAAGTTAAGATGATTACGATTCTTAACTTATTATATTTTCAAATCGTCTTAGCTCCATTCGTTTTAGCTTTAACAGTTACGCCGCCGCGGTGGTCTAAACCACCCCGACTATTGCAGCAATCAATAAAACAGGTCACATAACCGCTTCATTCGCCCAGTTTAGACCGACGTCGCTCAAGGAACAGTTATAAACATCGGCTCCAAACATCCTGTGGCCATTTGAACGAATTTCATGCATTATGGATGCATTAATGCAATTCAACAATGCCCAATACATTCAATTGTAATAATAAACACTGAAGACCTCCCGTCTATTCCTGGGCACACATGTTTAGAATTAAGATGGGTCTATGAAGTATAAATATTTTCGGTAATGGCAATCGATCGAGAAATAGTGTAAATCTCATTCGATTCGTTGTTTAGTCGTTCATAAACAACGGTAATGAAGTCGCTATTTGATCAATGGGTGGGCCAGAAATACGTATTGGTTGTAAACAGTTCGATCCCGTTTATACGATCGACCTAATGCGTGTTAGACAATTAGTTTACTTTAGTGGAACGCTGCTAAACTTGCACAATAAGGGAATATTGCATCTTCAGTGTAACAGTGACGCATTATTAGTAATGACAATTATGAACCACCCACGAGCAGACAATGGGTTAACTAGACGCTTCAATATCATTAATAAGCTGGCGACGTAACTAGGCAACGTTGATCTGAAATTGCAACATGATTTTACATAGATTTTACGGTAATAGTATGCACCAATATAAAATATCTCAGTATTAAGGCTATTTACAAGGTAGAATAAGTACGATTCGACCGAGGAGGTACCTCTACGCTTGCGTTTCAGTGAAGACTAGCATAGACTAAAGTTTATCACACCCATCCACCGAAACGCAACCTAACACGCAGTCTAACACACTCTTATGGTGTTTTTTAAAGATTTTCAGGCATGTCGGCTTTCTTGAGATTGTTTTCCCTTACTCTTACAGTTACAGTCGATTTTTAAAACGCACGTAACTGAAGAATCAGGTATATTCCTGGGATCCGAAACTCGGACCTCCATATTTAAAGGCCGAAATTGAAACCACTAGGCTATAACATAAGTTAGTCTTATGTGACGTATAATTATTAGAGGAAGATTCCTCGCATTCACTTAGAACTAAGCCAGCGCATAACAACCAGTTTGGGTATACATTTAACAGGAAAAATCCTTCATATATCTTACCTGTATGACCCACTAGCTTACGTGAGGTCAAACAACTTAACCCTCATTATGATTACTGCCGAATTTATCACCGCGCCTCCACATTCCCCTGCTCTCACGCTAATGAGACAAACAAAGAACAATGTTTTTACGCGGTATATATTACGAAGGCATTTAGTATCAAATTTTATAGACACTCTGTTTTAAAACAGCAAAAAGATTATTGCTTTACGAGCGGAGACCGACATAAAATGCACGGAACGACGTAATTCGCCCCATAACACTCCCCTTTCCTTGGAATAGGATTGCGAAGATCTTTTTACGTGTAATTTTCACTATGAATATATTATTTACATACTCCCGCGCATCAGGACGCCTCAGTGATACGACGTATGTTGTTTCGTTTTATGGCCCGCTTTTATGGTCCCGGAAAATGTTATTGGGTCTTACCGATCAACGGTGGGCGAAGGAGGGTTAATTTTTACAAGCGAAACGCTTGAGATTCAAACAGTGTTTTAAGAGAAATGACCATGCAAATATTCATTTGTTTATTATTTTTATTGGTGTAAGTGGACGGCTCTTAGTGTTACCCCTTTCCACTCCAAGGCTGTTTTTGTATTTATTCCACCAGCTCCATGCTAAAATTACGTTTTTTTTATTTTATGTGTTTTTTGTGTATTTTGTAAAAAAAAAAACGAATTTTTCTTATTTAATAAACTTTATTTTATGAGAATTACATGATACTATATTAAAATCTTAAATTTTAATCTCTATAATCCCTAGTGGAACAAAATCAGTGTCGAGTGACACTCGACATTGGATTGGAAAGGGTTAAGTGATCATGAATGCCCAATAAATAAATATGATATGATTAAATACTACACCAGACGACAAAATCGAGACGTTTTCAAAGTAAATGGCACACTTGAAACCAAAATATGCATACGGCAGCATGGTGAAATCTTCATCAGTAGTGGAGAAAGACTTATGCTCAGCGGTAGGAGAAAATAACATCCACACTGTACAGCAGTAACGTGAAAGTAGAAGCAACGAGCATTTAGTCTACGTAATGGACAATGTCGTCCATTGGTTTAGGTGTCACCCCAGCTAAGTTTAGTCTTACCTAAGGTCGATCACATTTCGACTCGTATCTATGTCTCCCTTACCTCACCCGTCGAAGCGGAACACAGTGTTTAACACTGTTGTTATTAGTAGCAGCGGTGCCGCCATAAAAGGTTCTACCTTTGCAGTATGGTTGCGATTTTAAGGTAGATCTCTTCCTGCAACATAGCATTGCTGTAATCTGATCTAACATATACTTATCCGAGGCGTTCCAACTTATTCTTCAAGGGTTGTAACGCACCTGTTGCTAACCTCAGGACTCTGATCTGAGATTGCTAACAGATGTCCATGGGCGCTATTTGCCACTTACCAGTTGAACTCCATGCTCGTTTGCTACTTCCATATTATAAAAAAAATGGTGAGCTATGTGAGCTACGGTGGTAGTTCAGTAACACTATGAACATGCCGCAAATATTGAAGAGCTCAAACAATACTTGAAACGTAAAACACAAACATAATAAAACACTCGGTCGTGTTTATAAATCATAATGAAGCGGTACAGTCGCGCACAATGCGCGTTATGCGTCAGCTCGTAACGGATGACGTATCAATTTCTTCGGCGCGTTATCGGCCATCTCGTCGCCTTGCGCGCTTTTATTTATTTTATTTATTTACGCTCACGAATGTACTTGGGAACGATCTTGTATGTCTCGAAGGGTAATATGACGCCTGTTTGATTTTTGTCAAGATTTTATGGATTATATTTAGATACAATATCAAATTCTAATTTCAAAACAATCCATTTCGTTTGAATTAACACTTAATCTGTGAAATGATGGTATCGATAACGCGTACTAAATGGTTTTAAGAAAAATTGAATTATGTATGTTAACTTTTTATTTAAACGTCGTATGGAATATTTTAATTAAAATCATACGTATACAAGTAGTTTTATAGACGGCGCTTTAAAATTTATACGCTGTTTTCAATAACACATTATAATAATAAACAAGAGACACGGGAAACGCAAACCGAGAAACCGGCTTAAATTACGAGAAATATTCCAAGAAGATATAATGAATTTGAACAGGAATGTCGTGTAGTTTTATCCGTTTTACCCAATCCGAGATTCGCGCAAAATGATAAGTAGTCACGTATAATAACAGCGGGTATCGGCCGGGGAGTCGAACGAGTTAATAATTTACTACCTACCTACTTGCTACCTGCGGCTACGAGATGAAATAGAGGTGGTCTCTGAGGAGCTGCCTCCCTGCCAGCAACGAAACCAATATCATTAGATCTACGTGCGACTCATGTCGCCCTGGTACTTTCATATTCTGAGAGGTATTTTTTATTCGGTTTAAATAATTTTCTTTGCGTGTATCTTTTTGGTTCAGAATATGAATGTATTTTTCATTTTTACGCGTTTTCATTTTTGAATAAAATTGTTAGAAGGCTTTTGCGATTTGGCGTAGAAAATGTCTCTTTATTATACGTTCGAATCTGTACATTTACAGAACTTGTCATTCAACTTATCTCAACTCATCTTGTTATTTTTTTTCTAAAATTACAAATGTACTATCGACACAAATTAAATTATGAACAAAACAGCCAACTCGACCATAGATACACCCCTTACCTTAATCCCCACTTCCGGGCTTAAAAAGGCGTTTTATTTAAATTAGAAGCAAACCCGGCAATCGGATTTAATTACTCGATTTGGTTGTCCGAGCAGATTCGATTAGGACCCCGTCTAATTGTGTTCTCCGTTCCGTGTTCGATTGGTTAAAAAACTTGCATCTCAGTAAGAGGACACAATGGGAAAAGTTTGGAATCTGGATCTTGTAATGTACCATACATTGTAATATTACTAGTGATAAGTAGACATCTCACTTATTTATAAGATTGACGAATTACGAGCATGCAGCCAATCTGATGGTTAATCTTAACATCTGCATCCATATAGATTATGGAGTAGGTTAAAGACCTCAAACAATCACCGTTTACATTTTCGCCCATATTTTATTTATCATCGTTTTGGGGAAATGTTTAAACCCATACTAAAGGCACTGTACCCAACTTATTACAGAACAGGGATCCTCCTTGACAGTTGCGTTGCTAGTTTGCCACTTTTGAAGACTAAGATGGTAACTTCATATGTAAGTCACAATTAATTAACACTAGAATTAAGTACATCACAAGTGGTTGACCACATTCCGAAATTGTAGAACTAGAAGGTAACATACACAATGTTTGTTCTTATGTTGTTTTATTTGTTACAGCACCCATACCCGTCGGAGGACCAGAAGAAGCAATTAGCACAAGACACAGGGTTAACAATACTACAAGTAAATAATTGGTAAGTACATCCTATACTCTTTTAGTACCGCATTATTGTAGTACCTCGATTTATAACTAATTGTAACGTTGTCAACTACTCATATTTAACAATTTGGTTAATGATTATTTATACGCAATTACGTTTTCAGTGACACAGCTATAATATAAACATTATTTTTGAAGGTGGTAGAACTCTTTGTGGTTCGACTCCGGAAGCACCACCGCCTCACCTATTTCTGCGTAATAACAGCAATGTTGTGCGCTGTTGTGTTCTGGTCTGAAGGGTGTGGTAAGGGAGGCATAGTTTTCTGTTTAGCATTCCATCCTAGTCCTCAGGGGTAGCAACGCTAACCTTAGTAATTGATCTTGCCTAGAGTTGATTACAGATGTTTATCGGCGGCAGTTGCCACTTGGCTGCACTCAGGTGGACTGCATGCTCGTTTGCTACTTCCATACGATAAAAAAGAATAGGAATGAATTATTTTTTGTGTGATATTCTTTGAAACATACTATCGAAATATATTTATATTTATTTAACACTTTATACACTCATAACCCCTACACTAGGATTTGCTTCCATGTCGTGTATGCTATGGACACACACAAAGACGAATACACAACACCCAGTACCAGAACAGCAATCTAAATTCGTCATTAAACTAAATATCTGGCCGAAGATCGTACCTGGACCGCATAGAATGTCAGACTAGTACAGTGACCGCACCGCCACGCGGGTCGTCTTTTCGGTTAGTAGATTTTCCCAAGAAATAGCGTAGTGATAGATTCTAGATATTAGTATAGTTGCAACTGACGCGTTTACCATCCGATGTAACTGGACACCTTAACTATCTTTCCACCATCGCAAATAATTAGGCTCTCGTTAGATAGACGGCGTTATTCGCTTAGCACACATCGTTTACGTTCTAATAAAAGTAAGGAACGGTGAAATTAAAATCTTGACTATCATTTATAATATATTATTAAAATTGTTCTTATTATATTGTAGCCAATGTCAGTGATTATTTTCATGGAAACATATATCTAATTGTTGATTTTAGCCAAGACTCATATCGTAACTATAAGTTATAAATAAGACTTTTAGGAAGGTCTGTTTTCTGAAATTTAGAAAATTCTCACATATATAATTAAACGAACTTCCGCTCAATGGCTACTTGAAGATTTTTGAAATAAGGTTAGCCTGACTTATACGTAAATGCTATCAGCTATTTTTACTCAAAATTCTGTAGACAGTAGACAAAAACAGTTTGATTTCCATGTTGTTGTTTTTTTAATTTTATGAACCTGTAGCTTACATCCATAATAGAGTTTATATTTAATATATTTTAAACGAACAGTATTAATTATCTTGGAACAATTTATCCATAAGTCCACGTACATTAAACCAAACCAAGTGCTGTGTAAGATCAACATGAAAAAAAAATTAATATCATTTATCGCTAGCTATCCAACAAGCTGCCAGCCAACCAAGTTCTTAGTCAGTGTACGAATAACGTGATTATCTCCGCTGGGCTGATATAAAACGCGTATTTTACGAGCCGAGCGCTCTGCCTAGCCAATAAATGCGCTTAATAATGTGCAAGGAATTCCCGACCGCACTAAACATGTATCGTGGTGTTGGTCGACTATTTCATCTGAGTTCAATTACAAAAAAAAACGTCCTAGTATTTTGTTGGGCCTTTTTGTGACAAGTTAAAGTTTATTTTATTTTATAGTATGGAAGTAGCAAACGAGCATGCAGCCCACCTGATGGTAAGTGGCTACTGCCGCCCATGGATATCTGTAATCAACCCTAGGTAAGATCAAAGTCTCAGCAAAGGTTACCCACAGATGCGTTGCTACCCCTGAGGACTAAGATGGAATGCCTTGGAAAAGTACCTATGTCTCCCTTACCACACCCTTCAGACCAGAACACAACAACGCATAACGCTGCTGTTATAAGGCAGAAATAGGTGTGGCGGTGGTGCACCCGGAGTCGAATCACAAAGAGTTCTACTACCTTCGAAAATTATTATTAGAAATTATTAGATATAAAAAAAACTATGAATGTATTTTTTTATCAGACTAAAGTAGCAAACGAGCATGCAGTCCACCTGATGGTACTTACCAAGTGTTACTGCCGCCCATGGACATCTGTAAGCAATTTTATATAGAACAAGGTTTCCATCGGAAGTTTCCAAGTTAGAATTCGTCAAGTCTTCGTGGTTACACGTAGAAATTGAATAACATCCACACAATCGAAATCCGATTCAATGGAGGCGCAAACACGAGTAACCATTCATCTATCGGGATTATAGAGTATATCCATACTGTCGAATGCCGCAGTAAATTAATTAAATTACTTCATGCCGCCACTAATGCGGCCAATTATCAAATAATAATCAGATCGGCTCCGCTCTTGGCTATGGCAGATGTGATTAATGGTTTGAACTGAAGAAAAACTAAATTACTTAGCATTCGGTATTAAGAGTCTTGTGTCAGATTCGTTACGGTCTGTGGTGGTACACTTATATGTTGTTATAATTGGTATTTAACACGCTTTTGTTGTTGTTGTTGTTGACGCCGGTTACCAAAACAAGACTAGTAGGTATGCCGGTTTTAGTGTTGTTTTTTTTTTATTATAATATATACGAATTAATTCACAATAAATTTTCACTAAATGTGTTATTGTTAACCTGTGGGTAGTTTAATTTTAATAAAATTGTATTGATTGTAAAGACTTAGCACTCCGACTAGATACGGTACTACGACTCAAATCACGACGAATCTATGATTTCGCTTCTGATTTTACATATCTTGCAAAAGCAAATTTCTCAAACTTCTACTACATGTTTTGTGAACAAAGAACACAAGCCTGTGTAATGTCTTACTACTACACACACTAGTTTGTGTGTGGTAGCCTCCAAATTGAAAGATGGCATACTTTCAACAACTTCTGGCCTTGTCCACAAATAATGAAAAATGTACTTGTGAAGTAATAAAGAATATAAATGAAAACAAACAGTTTCCATATTTGTTTCCGTGCGTTCTTATTCCAAAAGAAAAGGAATAAAATGAAAAAAAATAGTAAATTTGTCCATACGCGTTGCATTAGCGTGTGGGTGTGCATATCGCATGCGCGCGCGCATCCGACAATAAACCGCGGAGTAAATTGGCCATTGCGCCATGTCGCGATCCAACATGGCCGCTGAGTTCCTTACATGCCGGTGCCCGATTTTATATTTTTAAAACGAAATTTACATGAGTATTTTGCCCTTATTTTTATTTTCAAAATACGTTTCACAAATATAAAGAAAATAGATAAATTATTTACTCAAATGCAAGAAAAATTTTCTATAGCCAACAGTTACTTACTATCAGTTGGATACATACTCGCTAGCTACTTAAATCACATCAGAAACTAGCTGTTGCCCGCGACTTCGTACGCGAAGACAGAAAGCCAAATACTAAATTTCATAGAGATTGCTTCAAAATTGGCGGACTTTAATACAAAATTTCAACCCCTATTCAACCCCGTTGCGGGTAGAATTTCTAAAAATCCTTACTTATTGCTCACTTACATCATAAAGGACCCCTGTGCAAAATTTCTAGTTTCTAGGTACAGTAGTTTCGGCTGCGCGTTGATATATACGTCGGAATTGCCTTTTATATATATAGATCGATTCGATTCCAAATCTGTCAAAATATTCCTTCCTGTCATCTACCATCAAACAGTTACATTATTTCAAACAAAGCGTAATTATGGTATCAAAGTATATAATTACATAGTGTATCTTCAATTACATCAAAGTCACATCAATGTCGAGACATGAGCCGGGTTAGAGGTGAGTCTTTGTGTATCTTCGCACCTCTGCATGCCTGGTACCGCTAGATAATTACTACGTGTAATTATTTTTTTTCGCAACCATCTAGGAAACGTCTGATTACAGCTGTGGGTGTATCGGTTCTCTATTATATTATAATATATTTTAAGATGGGATTAATTGGTCACGATATAATTATTGTTATTAACTTAACATACTTAAAACATTTTTTGTTATCACCTACAGATTTTTTTCTTAGATATACCTGTTTGCTTTGTAACGCCTATTTACAATATAATGCCTGTTTATTAGGAAAGATGATTATATTTTAATCTGGAAAGTACCACTGCTGCATATTCTAGCGTCAAGCAGTACTTACGTCTCGGTGGAAAAGTATGGTGACAGCCAGTCACTTACATATTAGAACTTACATATTAGACCATCTTAGTCCTCGGGAATAGCAACGCATCTACGATTGACTTTAAATAGAACTTCTGTTTTATATGAAGTTATTTGGATGTCCATTGCTAGCGATCACTTACCACCAAGTACGTTGTACAAGTGTACGCTCACTTGTTACTTCAAACTTATAAAATGAACCTTCCTCATCAAATGAAGTAAAAATCACCTAATCTAATCATATTCCAACTTTATTATCACTACATAGTATAAAACAAAGTTGCTTTCTCTGTCCCTATTCTATACTTAAATCTTTAAAACTACGCAAATGATTTTGATGCGGTTTTTTTTTAATAGATAGACGGATTGAAGAGGAAGGTTTATATGTATAATAACATCCATTAAATAGTGGAGAAATAAAATAGAGATTATTAAAGGTATAAAATTTCGGTTAATGCATGTCACGTTACATTTCTTTTAAACGCGGGTGAAACCGCGGGCTCAACTAGTACCTAATATAATAATTCAAAAGTCTGTTATTATTAAAATTGAAAAGTATGAGTTGAAACTCTTCGTTCTAAATTTACCCATTTTTAGTCTTATTAACATGTATATGAAGGCAGAATGGATGAAGGCGGAAGCAATGCAAAAAAAGAGGATTTTATTTTATTTATATTATTTAAACTTCAATTCTATTCCAAGCAACAAGAAGTCCAGTGATTAGTTATAAACATCTACCAGAGCTACATAAAGTCAATTAAAATTGAATTAAGCGTAATTTTCTTGAGGATGAGTTCTCACCGTGTGAATCATTCGTATTTGGTTCTAATAATCACACGTTAATATACTGTAAATCTCTTCTATTAGAAGATTATGGAGATCTGGATATGGATGCGGTTACATAAAAATATTGTACCAGTTTTAAATACGGTTAAGGATATAATATTGTTTTAGATTATCCGATAGTTTCACTTATGGATATTAGATTTTCAAGGATCTATAATAAAATGGTGGTGATGGTTTGAGGTGATTTATTCAAATCATTTGGTACTATGTATTACTCGGGAAAACCTTTCATGACGTGTGCTATTTAGACTCCGCAGTTTTGACCCTATCCGAAACTATCCGATTTTTTTATCCGATTCGACAACGGAAAAGATACCGGAATCCGGAAAGACTTTTATTTTGGATATCGGAAACGTTTATAAAATAATGTATAAAATAATAAACATTGTATAAAATAATTACGTTTATTTCTGTCTGATCTGAAATCTGAATTCGAAACCTGAAGCTGATGTGTATGGCTTTCTACTGATTGTAATTACGTCATAAGGTTAGGTCGTTTCCTAAAATCGAAATGTAACAAGTTCAAAGTCAAATATAATAAAAGATGTAATGTAAATTTAAAGCAAACATTATGGAAATGGCCCTCCAATAAACAAGATGAAACAATACAAACAAATGTATTCAAATCCGTTATTGAAGGTAACGGCTAGTTAGACACCGGGCGCACATAAAATACATGTAAATGTGCTATAATCACGTTATGCGCACAAGGTTCCATCCGAGCCACGTCAAATTGAAACCTCCGCGCTGTGGGACCCTGTCGAATTAACGAACGCGCCCCTAATTGCCATTGTATGAAGATGCAAATTCGGGAAGAATGGAACCAAAGAGACACCGCTATCTCTTATTGTTGGGCTCCTAGTACATGTAATTGATAAGGAACGTCGGATTTGAATTTCAAATTTTATTTTTCATTCATACCTCCCGGGAATTGAGCGGGTTCTTTGTAGGATCTTGTTTTACAAAACGAGAAATTCAAACTTTGTTTTTCTCTTTTGAATGCTCGATCTAGGTTGTTCGTGGTACTTGAAGCAATTTCTTTCAAAGGTAAGCCCGTTCTTTGTGAAACACGGTGTTGGCTCAACAGAAGTCGTAATTTGTAGAGCGTGCAACGTTGCTGGAGATTGTTCTTATCTTTGTAATAAGGGTGTATTTGCGGACGCTTAAGAAATCCTTTTGTGTCATACGTATTCTGAATTGAACACACCTGCTCCTAAGCTCGTTTTCGACATTAGAAAACATTAATTTATAACTATTACATGTAATCAAATATCTGACGCAGGATTTAAATCTTTCGAAATTATGTGTGCATTACGAATAAGATATGAGCTGTTTTGAGGAGAAAGAAAAATGTGGTGAACTACATGTCCGAGTTTACGCGATGTTTCCATGAAGTTCGCCATTGCCGTCATATAAATGTCCAACGTGAAACAATTGTTGCGTTACAATGAAAAGGTGTGGCTGGCTTCCATGTGAAACGACCATCTAAAGCCTCTGGCACGCATCCGTAAGCGGCTTCAGGTAGAACCCCAGTTCTATGTAGACTTGGTACCTGATCTCCATTGGCAGTGACCACGTACCATCTGTGTGGACTGCATGCTCGTTTGCTACTTTTCAGTGTTATAAAAAATGTTCTAAAAAGAATGTGATGTCGATCAAATCGCATTTGACCTACACTCTACACTCTTTCCACACTGATAGCCCCCACCCTAGGATTCTCTCCTGTGTCATGGACACACACAAATACCCAGAACAAAAACAGAAATCTAAATTCATCATTCAGATGTCTGTCTGGTCGGGGATCGAACCCGGATACAACAGCGTGTCATACCGATATGGTGACCGCTCCGCAACGCGGATCGTTAGGGTTTTAAAGCATTTAAAAATTAAACATTAAAAGCGTGTGTGGTCTTAAAGCATTTAATTTGAAAGACGCAGGTCTCAGAATTAGAATAGTAAGTGTATTTGAGAAATAAACAAATATAAGCTTATACGATACGTTGTCACGATACGTTGTTAAGGCAACATAACCGATATTCGACAATCATTACCCAACAAAGGACGCTCCACCGTATTGATGGCTTACAATAGTACCGAAATGCCAAGTCTAGCTTATAGAGCAGCTAGCTCGACAGTCCAGATTAGCCGGCTTACCGGATTACACTTGATTAGTGGCCAATAGATTATGAGTGAGGGTATTGTGATTCGAATAATGCCATAATCCTGCGCTTAGGGACTTCCTTACTATGGGAACTGGGGGTATATATATTATGTAACGCAGCAAAGTAGAGTAAATGTCATGTACAAGGTACAGAATGTCAAATTTACAGATGTCAGTGCTGTTGAAGACCCACGGGGTGGAGCGGTCACCGGTCTGACATGCAGTGGGTCCCGGGTTCGATCCCCGGCCAGACAGACATCTGAATGATGAGTTTAGATTTCTTTTCTGGATCTGCGTGTATTCGTCTTTGTATGTCCATGGCACCCACGACACAGGTGAAAATCCTACTGTGGGGCTATGAGTGTAGAAAGCGTTTATGTTATGTTTAACGTAAAATGCTATAACACCATATATATGTTAAAGTTGTTTCGGAAATATATCATTTAAATTGTCCAAACTTAATTATTGATTGGATGGCAGAATTGAACGGCAAATAAATCTTGAAGGGTATGAGGCATACTCTCTAATCGCATGTTTGAATTAGTTCTTTTGATTTTTTGTTTGATTGCTGGCACGGAGAAGGTTTATGCATTTAGAACCTCCTTCTCATATACAGTTTATCTCTTGCAACACTTAATAATTTTGAGAAATAGAATACTGTTTCTAAACTCGTCAAAAATCGGCGGCGGAGCGTCTACCATATCGGTCTGACACGCAGTGGGTTTGATCCCCGGTCAAGCAGATATCTGAATAATGAATTTAAATTGCTGTTCTAGATCTGTGTGTTTGTATATTCGTGTTTGTATGTATCCATGGCACCAACGGCACAGGAGACATTCCTAGTGTGGCACTATGAGTGTACAAAGCGTTATCATCATAAGTATTTCAGTTTTTGTCAAATTCCTGTGACTCAGTAAGTCCATCACCATCACAGATTACAGTAACTCAAAATAGGCCTCCACATGTCACACATGAATACATAGATTTCAATATAAAATTGTCACGAGCAATATATCTCGACGTAAATCAACACGGTGACATACGGCACGTCTTTGTAGGCACATAATAACAATTTACTAGTTTAGTTGTAGGTTTCCATTGTAAGCGGAAATTATTGCGGAGTAAATAACATAAGCAAAACTTTTGCTGTAGGTTGCCACTATAAGCTAACAGTCATCATCAGATTAAACAAACTTATATTTTGCAAATAGTTCTAGTTTTGACGACCCGCGTGGCTGAGTGATCACCATACCGGTCTGACACGCAGTGGGTCCCGGGTTCGATCCCCGGCCAGACAGACATCTGAATGAT
>MOOZ01011297.1:1256353-1277393 GCA_002930495.1 Cecropterus lyciades | reverse complement strand
TATTTATTTGGGTTAACAAACAGTTTTAAATGAATAGGTAATAACAAATTTTAAATGAATAGGTAATAACAAATGTCTATATATAATAAAAAGGAATGATCCGCGTGTCTGTACATTGCACAAATTTAAGAAAAATGGTTTAGAGGGCTGAGAATAAGTATTCAAAGAAAATTCAATATTATTTAGTTTTTTGTTTATTTGTATGTGTCAAATTAACCAAGGAACCCAATTTAATTTAAAACCCATGTTACGGTTACATTAATTGTAAATTTTATTCAAATCCATCAACTCTATAATAAAATTATAAAAGTGATCTAATATTTAAACGCGGGAGATTTTTGTCAAAAATATATTTTATAACATTTTAAATGGAAACCGGGTTAACTGTTTTTAGAACTAGGTAGGAATCTTTATTCGTTATGAATATTACTTAATTATCTTATTATTATCTCTCTATCAGGATTCATTTCTTTTATAATTTTTTAACTATATCTTGAAACGCGTGCACCCGATTACCTGTATCGTTTATAAACGAACCCAAAACTATTCTCATTAAGGCATAAACGGTTTTAATCGTTCACAAATTACGCATCTTGTTATTTAAATGTGGCATTTATTTATTTTTTGATGTGACCACACGCATTCCATTTCGCTGTGTTATCGGGAAATAAATTATTAGTGGCTGGCTACTCCCACAGCTGGCCTGCTAAGTGTATTTTACGTGTATATCATCAGTTATTTTTGTACGTAAGGCTTTTGTGTCACTGCAATGTGTAGGTTTGCGTTCGAAAGTGCCTGTATCCATATTTGGGTTTTGTGCATATTTATTGTGTTTAATCTGCGATTTTTGTGCAGATTGGATTATATTTGTGCAAATTTATTGGTATTTTAGGGTTAGATATACAGTAAAAGACCTGGTGGTAGACCAGTGTAATTCTACCTTGGAGGCACTTCTGCCATACCTAATTCTAGCGTGAAGCAGTTCTTGCGTTACGGAAAGGTGAAGCTGCCGGCTCACTTGTATATGAAGCGACCATCTTAGTCCTCGGGTGTAGGAACGCACCTGTGAGCGACTTCAGACAGAACCCCTGTTCATATGAATGAAGTTGCTTACGAGGTCTATGGGTGGCAGTGACAACTATCAGATGCACTGCTAGAATCTGGAATAGTATATTTACTAACTTTCATTAGATATAATAATGATAATAAAAACAAATCGTCCCACGTCCCATTTTTTCACTTTTTACCGGCGCCATTTTTTTTTAAATAATGTAGCCTATGTCACTCTGCAAACGATTCTAATAATATGTCATATGTCACAATCTGTCAAGCGAACATACGCACATACATACATATGCTCGAAAAACATTACCCTCCTTCTGACGCAGTCGGGTAAAAAAAAATAGCCAATGAATTTGAACCAAAGTTGTACCAAAAAGGTACTGCTAATGGCTACCCGTGACATGTAATTAACTAACGGCCGAAGCGATCAATCATGGCAAATTGGTTAAAAAAACAATGTCATAGACAACAATTGGTTGTCAGATACAACGCATCGACGGTTACATTTTGTCTATGCTTTGATGTTCGCTTGAATGTTGAAGTTTTACTTTTTATTTCTTCACTTCTTGACCTCACGTAGGCTTCTTATCTAGTTGAGCATCGAGCACAGGTGTCTTTGGGTGACAGTGGCCATTTTCCATCGGGCGGACTTCATGCTCGTTTGTAAGTTCTGCAAAATAAAAAAAAATATCACGCCCAATGTTAAGTGTTCGTTGCCACCTAGGAATAATAAACAGGTTCTACACGTGACCTAAGTTAGAATGCCTCCTTTATTACCTATACATTTTTTTTGTTTTTCGCCTTTAAAACCAAAACACATTTCCTTCCAAACCTTAAACTTAGAACTAAAACTAATATGCTAAAATTGATTTATCGAAGAGTTCCACTTTGTGGTTAAGTAACAATAATACAAACAGACAACCATGAACTACGAGTATATATACCTACTAGTTATCAACTAAAACCAATGATTTTCGAACAATAGTACACGTGGGCATACAATTAATGGACTGTATACGTAAACAGAGTGCTTAGGAAGGTTTTTGAGAAATGAAATGTTGACAATAGGGTAAGACATACACAAAAACATCCACTACGAATGATTTTGAAAATTCCAACACGAAGTAGATTAAATAGGAATTAAATATTTGAATTATTTTGAACTAGCTGACGTGTCTGTGCTTCGCTACGTGGCAAAAAAAAATAGGTTGTACTCGCTAACCCTTGGAGGTACATGATAAGTGGTACGAACCTTCCGGATAGAAAATTATATGTTAACCGTGTATATGCCATCAAAATGTACTTAATTTTTAGCGTTGTCTTTTTATTTAAAATGGAAATATGAAAGTCTGTAACTAAAGGGTGGACGACCCACGCGGTGGAGCGGTTACCATACCGGTCTGACAGGCAGTGAGTCCCGGGTTCGATCCCCGGTCAGACAGAAATCTGAATGATGAATTTAGATTTCTGTTCTGGGTCTGGGTACTTGTATATTCGTCTTTGTGTGTCCATGGCACCAACGACATAGAAGAAAATTCTAATGTGGGGCTATGAGTATAGAAAGCGTTTACGTTACGTTAAAGGGTGTAGTGACGTCACTAAAATTGTCGCCACTTTTAAATAGCGAAAAATATCGAAATCAAAAGTAGCCTAGACTGCCTACTTAAATGAGCATCCATGCAAAATTTCATGTAAATCGGACCAGTGGTTTTTGCGTGATTGAGTAACACACAGACACATAGATATAGATATATTCTGGGCGTAGAGCTGTGGGCAACAGCTGTAGATAGGAAAGTTAGTATTTGCCCATCGGTCGATGGTAAGCGGTCACTATCAATGTCCATGGATTTTGGTGGCCATCTGTAATCAGCTAAAAATATGGATTTTAGTTATAAATGTGTTGTTTCCCCTGAGGCGGATGTCGTTTTAGTGACTCTGGATTGCCACACCCTTCAGATCATATTCCAGCAGCGTATAATATTGTAGTTTTATGAAAATAGGTATAAAATTGAGCAATGATAATCTAATGGTTGAGTCCCAATCGAGAGTCCGAGGATCAAATCCCAGGTCAAATCAGTGATCCTTCTCAAATTATGTGTGTATTAGAAATAAATGATCATAGCTTTACGGAGAAGAAAAATATCGTGAGGAAACCTACACACCTAAAAGTCCTTACAAAAGTTCTGAAAAACATGTGAAGTCTACGAATTCGCATTTGGCCAAGGCGGTGGACTATGGCCTAAATCTCTCTCTCATTCTGGGAGGATGACCCATGCCCAGTAGTGGGACAATAATGGATTGGTGATGAAATGTAAAATTAAAATGTTACTGACGATACACTTCAAATTCGATACTTTAGTTAATATTTTACTTAATTTATTTCATTTAAATATAATAAATAGACTTCATTTTATAACATGAGCCCACCCAAAGGTACATTTATAATTAATTCACGCAATCATTGCACAATTTATTCCGAACAGACGGACAGATTAACGAAAAAGTTTACGATGCACACTCGAATAAAGTTTAAAAAGCAGTCAAATAAAACAAAATAAAAATAATCCCTCGCCGTGGCGGGATGAAATTTTTATTTTTTATTCGAAGCTGCAATTATGGCACTGGTACTCTACGGATAGAGAAAATAAACAAGGGGTGCGCACCCTTATCAACTAATGACACGAGTTTAAGAATTCACGAATATTAGCACCTGAGACCCTTAAATAATGTAAAAACTGTCCCTAACCCTTTGAGGGTACGAAGTTAATTTTCGTTTCCGCCTACTTTTTAATGCGTATTCAATTTAACAAAAAAATCTAGATGAATTTTATTTTATCTTTTTTACTATCCGGTTACTAATCTAGATCTTAAAGATCTAAAGTAAAGTCGTATTCAACATTTCTCATTCGCCTCCAACATCTCGACGTAAAAAACGAGTCTTAAAAACTACGAATACCAGGGTCTCATAATCAACAGACATTAGCGCCATACAAAGCGCTCTACTCTCAAGAACAAAGACGCTAAGACCTAGAACAATGGCCGCGAAAAACGGGAGAAAACAAAGAGGGCTCCCGAAAATTTACGTTTAAAAACAACGTAGATAGCTAAGCGGGATCCGTATCTATCCTATTTAGATATTAATCTAAACGAAAAAGCAAAAGCAATTCAAAATAGGCAACAAGCTACAGAAGGGACGGAGCGGGCTGTAATTGGCCATTTATCAAACGAAGGGGTTAGGGGCCTCCAGCCGTTCATGCCGCCCTGGTACCACGGCTCGCCTCGGAATACGGCTTAGTTAAACGAAACGCACAAACAAACAATCCTATTATTTAATTGTATGTGCTTTTGAATACGCGAGGGTATTACGGATCTTTGTATAAATAAAAATTAAAATATATTTGTGATGTTCTTCATGTTGAAATTATTTTATGGAAAGACAAAAAATATGGTGATTCTACTTATAACATGTCTTCTATAAAATCATATTCTTTCAGCATACATCAATCTTGTATCATCATCAATTAGTAAAGAAACACTTTTATTTACCACGAAAATATACGTATAAAAATGAAAATCAAACCACAACAACATGCAGGAACCAATAGCCCAAATAACCTTACGTCAAAACAATCTTATCCTAAAAACTAAGTGAAAAGCAAAACAAGGATAGGCAGATAATGTTTGTAATTCGTGACTTTAATTTAGCTCAGCGAAGCGAAATGAATCCAACGTCCAACGTGCAATATTTACGAAAATTTCGCAAAGTAATCCGTACCTAAACACACAGGTGGCGTGAGCCATGGCCGACCCGCTTGATTTTGGATAAACCTCCATAAACCTGATTAAGCCCGGTTTTAAATTCACCATTTGGGTAATGAAACTTTCTTATCAGCGCTCCTCTTGTTTTGAATTATGGCCCCGGTTTATTTAGATTAGCCCCCGACCACTACTCCAACTTCTAATATCCTAGTACCTCTCGCCTTAATTACCTCATTTTCTAATTATGAAATGAGAAATATTTTTTTAATCCTTCACCGAACGTAATTGTATAAATGTAATGTTATTAATGACTTTATCCTATCTCTACGTTCGTTGTTTTTAATTAGTGAAATGCCTCGATCATGAATAGCATTACGTTTTAATGAATAAGTAAGCAGATAAACCGACCGAAAGTGCAATGTAAACGACATAACAGACAACAATTTGTCACCCCAACTCGCTCGGCGATTGTCAAAGGGTAAATCCGTCTCTGCCAATCCACCCGTGTATAATTTAAGCCTTTGTCTATGCTGTTGTGATCGGAAAAGTTAACTTGTAATCTCGATGGTTCCGCCACCACGCCACGGGGTAGGAAATTTAAATTAGAATGGGTTACATATTTGACGATACATTCATAGTAATAATATTATTATGAATCAAATTATTAATAATATGACTATGAGCGTCATACGTCGTTGCTTACTTTTATCATAATATTAATGTCAACCAATAAAATTCAATAGCCGTATTCGAGTTGATTATTAAGATCATAAAAATGAAAATGATCCAATTAAAAATAGACTTTTATTGCGCAATCCTGCATTGAAACGGTGTGTAATACAAGCAATAAACGAAAAGTTACAACTTCTCGAATGATAATTACGGTCATTTCGACGCATCAAAATGCATATTTAGGGCCTTCGACGCGGCTTAATAATAGTCGTGTAAAACCGGCACAAGGAACGGCAATAAAACAAAAACATTACATCTAACTAATGGACGCCGCCCCCATATTTTCTAAGAAGATGATAAGCGACGAGCGTCGAGATAAAAACAAAATGGCGAGCCCACGAAATGTCACGCGGTCGCATCGCTATGCAAATATACCTCTTAATTACTTTAAATATCTTTACTACGATCTCTAGTAGATCGTTTACTTGCGTTTCTTTTGAAACAATTATGTTAATAGCTAACGTCGGCCGAACGAGCATCGCCCGAGCAATAATTTACAATTAAAGCCGGTCGGTAATGGCGCCATTTCTGTACGGACGCGTAATGGGTGCGTTCGGATTGTCACAGAGTCGGCGAGACGTCATAATCTGCGTTCGGATTTGTTCAAAGCCCCGGCTCGCGGGAGACGCGTTTAACTTCGCCCGTAAACTCAGCTGCGTCCCGTAACGCAGTCATACGTTGGCATTAGACGAGACGCTCGAATTAATACAACGGGCGGCAGCACACCTGCGCCTCGCCTGTTTCTTTCGAAATTAACTCGCCGTACTTGCCAACAATGGAGCCCGGCCCCGCCCGATAAAGTTTTGCACTGTTATTTTTTCCACCGTCTGCGGTGGCTATATTTCAAACTGTCATACTTAATCTTTTTATCAAAGTTTGTTAAACGCCATAAGAAGTGCACCCGTCTGCGTTGCGAGCTCCTCATCTGCCCTCTAATTACGTTTGGAGTTTCTATTTGCGGAGTTTTATTATGAAATTAATAAGTTTTGCCACTCTTTAGCTAGCTGTTTCGAAACTTTAATGCCCTCTCAAGAAACAGTGTGACTATAGTAGTTAATTTTATTTAAGCTCGACATTTTCATTCGAAACGCGTTTTAGTAGTGGGTAACTACTTAATTAAAACAATAATGATAGTATTCAAAATTCTGCCTCGTTTTCTCATCTGAGCATGAAAACCTTCTTAATTCAACTGTTTATTTGTGACTCGGCAGTTCGCAAAACCAGGCGAGCAACGGGGTCTAGGAGCGTATAATTTATATTTAATTTAAACAAGACGACATTGGTATTCGGAATACGGGTGCGTAATTAAAATTCCCGCCATGGCCCCGCGTCGCGACAGTTTTCGCGCCAATTCCAACGCCCGGAAATTAATTGTGACAGAAAGACGCGCGGTCACATCCGCTCGCGTTCCGTTACTGCATGATTGCATTATCGCCCGCGCTGTTAATTTTACGCAATAAAAGTACCAATTCGCGTTTCGATTCTGCTTGCGGGAAATTAAATGAAACGTCAATTTAATTTTAAAAATCATTAATATTTTTTTATTTATGCAAGATTGCTATATCGTGAGAAATAACAGACGGCCTGTATCGCATACATTATGCATTATTAACTATTTGGAAATATAAAAATTCCAAGTGCACCTTGATTAATAGACGTCGATTACTGGAATTCCGTCAATCCACGAAACTGGTTAGTCGTGGTTGTAATCGAGCCAAGAATCAGATTTTTCATTGCTAGAAAACGTTGTGAAACGACAAAACAATTAATATATGTCGTATTTAACATAAAACTGCGTAAAACCTCGCGATAACATCACACGGTCATAATACGTTGCGACGGCTATATCCATTTACGTTTACGTGTCAGCGATTTCGTAATGGTTCTAGAATACTTGATCTTGGAACACGAAATATACTTGACGCGCTATGGTTTCAAACGCGTTGAAAAATAGGCTTTGTTGAGTAACAAACTTTCTATCAAATAGAAAGAATTTTATAATCACTTGATTCATTTGCAAGATTTTCTCCGAAATGCCGACTTGCTGTATCCCGTGTGGTGTCAGTCTTAAATAGCACCACTAGAGATGATGACCACTATAGATGCCATATTAGGCGACTAAAGGACAAAATCCAGGAAATAGATTACAGCATCTTCCTGTGTAACATCAACACCCACTGGGGTAACCAACACGCATGACAAAATCCCCCCATTAGGGGAGGCATAAGTCCAATAGTGAACCTCGAATGGCTTCGAAAGATGGATGGATGCCGACTTACATAGTGAAAATATAATATTACAATTGAATCATTTTGTCAACACTATTTTTAAAAATTTCTATTAAACATGTATGACAGAATAAGACAGTTATATAATAAAACAAACATGGAGAAACTTGAAGCGAAATAAAGTTACAATTATAAAACAAAGATGGCGCTCCGCTAATAACTGCAACACTAGGGTTAAAAGCGTTGCCAACTTTTCAGACTCCAACGCGTAAGTTTGTTTTCTTCAGTTGGCATTACTGCATCTACACAGAACTTCTCGAAATGCTCATCTTCAAGTTTCCTTCTCCACTATTCCTTTATAGAGATTGATGCTAGTTTTCATTTCTATTTCAGGGAACATGATTAGTACATTAGAGTTTTCGTAATATAAGTCTGCATTATTTTTATGTGTGGGAATGAAACTTTATTTGAACATTAATGTGATATTGAATATATAAATCAAAACATAATATATAAAATAAATCAAATATGTTTTTAATTTCCGAAGATATTTTAAAGTGCATGGTATATAAATAAGTTTGTGATAATGTTATAATTTGAAAAAAGTAATATTTGATGCATAGTTAAGATTTCCCATAGAGCCCTGTACAAGCCAAGACAATTAAGAAAATCTTGTAAAAATGAAAAAAAAATTAGTTATAAACTGTATTTTATCCTTTTTAATTCTCTATAATTATTTCTCCCTTCTTTTTACTTCTAATTTTAATCCTTTTAAAGAAAATTATTAGAATCTCGTTCATTGACTTAAATACATAGTTGTGGTAACACAAAACAAATACCGAACCGAATACCGGTAAGGACATCATGACAAAAACGACAGCGGGCAACACTGCCCATCTTATTATAACTGGGTAATTTCATGGCAACACTGAGATCTGCGCCGGCATCTCTCGAACTCCGCTAAGGGTCTCTAATGGCCTCGCTTCAGTGTTAAGCCTTATTTACAGCCTTTGTTCCACCTATCGACACGAGTCATCTGGATGTATGATTGCGAACTTGTATTTACTTGGCTGGAAAATCGCTTGAACTGTACAGAAAAAAAGACATAAAAGAAAAAGTTTTAAAATAAAAGTACCGATTTTCGTATGCGACAAAATGATGAATCGTCCATACTGTTACAGTAATTCACTATTCAAAATGTTTAAGGTAAACGAGAAGCAGTTAAAAAGCCTAACTGGTTACCTCTAGCGGGTTTGGAAGGCAGTTTAAGCAGTCGGTCTTTGTTAAGTCATTGCTAAGCATTTGTTAAGCCTTGTCCAAAGACCTTCAGGAATTCGATGCAGTTTGACCCCTATCCTAACTTTACACTAATCCAGTGTGGCGATGTGTACGGCAAAATTATCTATGACATAGAAAAAAACATCAATACAACGCGTCAACCATTGCACCTGTTTATTCGCTACAAAAAAGCTGACAACAAATCTCGCCTAACATTTTCCGTTTAATTGCCAGCTTTATAAATCGTTCGTGGACTACAATAAATCCCTGAGTCGTTTAAAAGCTTAATTGTGACATGATTGATGCTGACGATGCGTTGTCACGTTATCGACGGATCTCATCGCCGCGTGTCATTTGTTCAAACGTTATATTTTACTTGTAATTAGAGCGACTCCAAGTTGGAATGACGTTTCGTGTGGTGATAATAGATGGCGCTGTAACCGTTTTTTATACGTTCCACTTGCCAACCACAGCGACGGTAGTAATATTGGAAAATAATAATTAAATAGTACGATATTATATCTTGCCAAATAATATTTTTGGATAAATGACGCAATATAGTAAAACGAGTTGTTTATTATTATCAAATATCATGCCATTAAAACATACAAATAATGATAATGAAAATCTATTTCTCTTATACCGAAAGCATTAGGCTAGATGAATATGATAATTTAGCAATATGATACGTAAGTTATGCAAATGGCAAACACGAGGAAAGCTTATTCTAAATAGCACGATCTGCGATTACATACTTTTTGTGACAAATTAAACATCTAATATTAATAAATTATTTATGCCAATATTCAGAATTATTTTAAGATATCTGTTTTCTAAATGGATAATTAAAATATTGTCTTGTATTTTTGAATTCCTGCCTTTTGCGTCAACTTTTATATCATACTTAATTCATAAAAATGTATATATGAAGATGGAATTTAATATTAACTAAAATCTAGATATTGTATAACTAGATTCATTCATCTAACTGTGGCCGTCGCATATCTCTTTGACCTTCAGCCATCGAAATACGACTCAATAATATGCTTTTGGCATTCGAAACAGCCTCGCCTTATCTGATTACACATCGAATAAGTCTTGAGCCAAAAATATGTTTTACAATAAAGTGTACGTAATATACTTTGATACTGTGTACTAAACAAATTGGACAATCAACGCCAAATATAAATTTGTTGGATATAATAATGGGACAAGAGTATACGACTATTTTTTATACGATACTGCTATAGATGTAAGTTTATTTTTGTATTTACTATATTTCTTGATTACAATATCGGTATAAAGCAGTAGATATAATGTTAAATATATATATTTATTTATTCTTTTACCTTAAACTAAGGGCCACAAGAATGAACTTAATGCTTTATGGCATGCCATTAAATAAATTAATTTTCTACTTGTAAAGACATTTAACAATTCAACTATATATGCGCAATGTGATGGGTGCTATGGCCTACAACAGATAAATACTCGTATTTAACAAGTTCAGATATACAGAAGTCTAAATTATATAACTGGTTGACCGAGGATCGTACACGGAACTGTGTACCCAAAGTATAAATATATCCCAATATACAAACAAACTTCAATTCTTTTTTCATAAACTTACAAAGTACAGCGTAAGATACGTAGGTTTAAGTTTTAGTTGGCCGAAAGGATACTTAATATTTCATACGCATCACTGCCTGAGGTAGGTACAACAAGCACTATCAGCTCGCCGCGTCCATTAAAATAATGTATCTCTCAAAATGGCGCTGAGTTTTAAAAGATATCGGAAACTTTGATAGGCAAAGGCAGAGCTGAGAGCGTCTTCGATCACGTGTTTATCTATTTCATTCGTTCTTTGAGACGTGATAAATTACATTCTACGTACGACAGGGCTGCCAATTGTGAACGAACGCTTAGCATATTGTTTTGTTGTTCGGAATTTGAATATCGTTTTCATTAAGTTGGTAAACCTTTCTTATTTTTTATTCTTTCTTTCAGTCAAAGATAAAAGACTGAATTAAATCAATCTAGTTCAAGTGTAAGATATAAAAATAATGTTTTACTAAAAAATATTTTTCTTATCCGGTCTCCTTAGAATTTTTGTGGTACCTAAATAATCCACTGTTTAAAACGTAGAAGTGACAAAACGTGGCCATAAAGCATAGTGCATACCTTAAAAACTAATAACGACAAAGATTACAAAACTTTTTTCGGTGTTACCAGTTCGAAGTATTAAATTACACTAAAAAGCATGGCGGCACAATCGAAGGCGTTATCTTGGCCAGTGGTTTTTTAAAATAAAAACCGCGCTTCGGCTGTTTCCGATTGCGACACCGCGATTAACCTACGCTAATTTGAGTACGAGACACGCGAGGAGGCCATTAAAAATGGGAATTCGATTGATAAAGTGCGGATAGCCTGTGTCGGTCAACGCTAGCTCTTAGGATGTATCTCTGGGAGGAATTCCCGCGTGCAAGACAAACTCTAAGATTTGCACGTGCAAAATGTTGTTGAAGTACTCATTTTTGGAACAACCTTCTCCAGACTTGTACACAGTAAAGAATTCACCTGTAGGACAAAAAATATACAAACTAATTAATTTAAAAAAAACATTATATGACTTACCTTCAAAAATAAATTTTATAAGTATTACTAACACAAAATTTATTTGACAACTGTGCAAACCTACAACTTTTTGTTGCCATATACAAAAACATCTTAAAATGGTTAACAAAACATTCCAGGAACTATTGCTTAAAAAGACACAGAATATAAAACGATGAATATCGTACGCAATTATTTACGCGTGTGCCTTTTATTTCAAATAAAAGAGTCCAAGTGCAGCGATCAGGTGGTACATTAAAACGCAGATTCCCGCGTCATTAGTTTGACAAATGGCCGTAGAACGTAACGGGACGCTCGCTCTACACGACACCCTGTGTGGTGGCGTCACTTGTCTATGGGTCATGGCTTTATGGATTGTAAAATTACAATGAATAATAATAAAATTAGGCACCTAATTCACTTTGTTTTATATTTTGTGCACAATATGTATTTTGATGTGAGTAACATTTATAAATATCTAATGCCACATTTATATAATAATGTGACGTTAAGTAAAAGTCCTCTTAAACAAGGCATCATGATGAACATGATGAATACCCATAGGTGTCAATGACTTTTAAACGCTTACTACTTTTATTTCATAAAAAATATGGAAATATATATTATAGGCATACTAGAACTGGTTGGAACTCATATGGCGAACTAATCAGCCTAACTCGAACAATACGCGTGGGACAATAGATTAAAAACAAAAAATACTCTATGGCTTTTGCGTTCCTTTTTTAATTACAACATCTATGCTGTGTTGTGTTTATGGTTAGTTCAGTTTTTTCTTTCCACTTGATTGATTTTATGTTTGATGACACAAGTTTAAGAATTCAAAATTTTATAAAAAGCCAAATTTGGCTTGAGGCACTCGTAACGAATTTTATCTCGATCAATACAGATTATTACAGCTCTACCAAATCCCCCGAAAAGAATACACGAAAGACAACATTACTTTTTTAATCCCAGTTCTTAAAACCCCCGAGCGCGCATTCCTTTCTCAATTTATATGGATTTAACGCGAGATTCGAGTTTGTTTGCGCGTTTAATCCGGCGGCCATTCCGATTATGACCACCGCTTGCTCTGTGCGCTTTATGCTGCCCTTACACAGCTTACACTAGAAATAAAAAATAATTAAAACACGCATGATATTCATATATGTTATTGAAACAATTGCAATAGTTTGGCGAGCAACGACGTGACATGCTGACAAGCATGTCAGCATACCAGTTTGACAACCAGTGTTCCAGGTTCGATCCCCGGCCTGCTGATATCCGAATGATGAATTTAGATTTCTGTGCCGGGTCTGGGTGTTTGTTTTTGTCCTTAAATGTATTCATGGAACTTAATTATAGGCGAAAATCCTAGTGTGGGGCTATAAGCTTAGAACGCGTGATAAGTAATGTGGTAAGGTTGACTTCATCATCAACCAATCTCAATCCCGGCAAAGGGCTTCTATCAGAGGGAAACGGCTTTCTATCATAGTCCGTCACGCTGGACAAGTACACATATGTACATATGTCTCTCGTCCTACTAGCCACATTGCTAGCAAAGACAGCTCGCTAGGTGGTCCAATTTCAGCGCAGTGTAAATGCGTCTTTAATTTTTAATATTTGACAGGCTCCACGGACGTTGACGTGCGGGTAAACAAATATGGAAGCTTTTACCGAACGATTTATTGTTATTCCCTATTAATATATTTTTTATTCTGCACCGAATTGTCTATTTTAAATCCATGCACGATTTGTTCGTGGCACGAGTAGTGTGGTCTATTACAAACACACACAAACTAGCTGTTAGACTTAGCGAAATTAATCGTACGCTTTCTTAAGATTTATTTAAGTAATATCGGTGATAAGATAAGAAGCTATTTGTGTTTTATTTATTAGGGACAATCTCACACGGATTACGACTGGTGATATCATAGCAATTTTTTCAGTTAAGCAAGTAATTACTTAGAAACTTGACCAAAAGCGAACTTAGACTACCCTAGTACCCTGTTTTCTGTTCTTCGTTTTTGTTTCTTACACCTAACTGGTACCCAAGTAAATTAGAGTTGATTTAAATCGAATTGGAATCCATAGAAACTAAGCCTGATTCGTTTGTTGCCAAACGTCAACACAAACTGCTAAACGGATTGGTGGCTAGGAACCAAACAATAGATGTTTTTTGGACACCAAGAGCCGTATTTCGCAGGACGGCATATGATTATTTATCGAAGCTGGACAAACGAATTGGATAAATTCTTTAAGGTTTGCCGAAGCATGTAAAAAATTTAATAAATATATAATAATAAACAATTCGGGCAAACTGTGGAACTCGTGGGATTTTATAGCTGAACAATACATTTTTGAAAATATATATTTCGCTCGAAACTCTAAAATTAACGTGTTTGAGCTTGTGCAAAAGGATGCACGAATCAATATTCATAAATAGATTTGAACAATCCTCGTACTTACGATTAATGTAATTGCATATTTTTTTTATCATTCGTAAACATTCGATTTCTTTCACTTAAACCGAAATCGAATCCTCTTATAAGTGCTATATAAGCTTAATAAATAGCTTATAAAATAAGTCGAGACTCGGAGCATGGCAGGGTGGTCTCAAACAAACAAATTGCTGCGAAACCAGAAATTCCACTCATGTTTCATCGTAGGAATGTTAATCTGAGATGGGATAGGGTTAGATTAGGTCTAACACATTGGTATGAATTAACTAGATTGTGAGATGTTTTTAAATTATATTGAAGTTTTTTAATATTGTCTAATCGGTGTTGTAAATATAATGACGATCCACGTGGCAGAGCGGTCACCGTACCAGCTGATACGCAGTGGGTTCTGGGTTTTACCCCGGCCAGACATTTTAATGACGATTTAGATTTTGTTCTAAGTATGGGTGGTTGTGTTTTTATCTTTGTGTGTATCCATGGCACACTGACACTGGGGAGAATCTTAATGTGAGGCTATCAATGTAGAAACCGTTTATCTTAGCTACGGCTAAATCAAATTTGACACGAATTTACGTTAAATGACTTTAAGGTGATTAACATCTTTTTAACTTGAAAATACCCATAACAATCTGGACTAGACGTAGATGTGTTCAGTCTAAAAAGACATAAATCACACTTTAACAAATCCCCAAATATACTTAACTAATAAAATATCTTGGAACCAATGGTTTGCCAAATTCGCATATTTTCTTCAATTTCATGAGAATATGTTTTTTATGCATTGATATATATATATGTATGAAAAACTTAGTATCAAGTCCTCAATCATTCAATGGACGATTCAATTACTAGTATTACCAAGCAACCAGAAACGGTAAGAGCATACGCTCCGACCAGCAATTCATCACTCCAGCAAATTAGTTCACGCTCCCACCACAGCGGCCGCACGGCACTGCTGTCGCGCTCATTAGTGGTCGCCGCTCATGCCGCCCTGGTACCTATTTTAAATTTACACCCGAAAACCAAAAACAGGAATATAATTAATATCAGAAACGTATTAACAAGACGACCGCACAACCTATTTATCAGCAAAAATGTTGATTAATTGCCAATACCTGTGTTGGCTGCCAATTCACACTAAAACGGGGAAATTCCTATTTGCATTTTCATTATTTATAGTTTTTTTTTTTTTTATATTAAAGAATCGTACAAAATGTCGATAATAAGGATGCAATACTGACTTACCTACTTAGAACGTCTCTTGCAGATCGGTGGATTACACACCCACGAAGGTTTTCAACAATGTCCTGTTTTCTTTAACGTAGTTTTTCATACACCACTGCTGGGAACGACAACAAAAGCAATTGAAGACGTACTGGACTATTTTCCACCGTATTTCTCCAATAGGCATTGTTTGAGGGATAGAATTATCCCTGGGTTAGCTACTTTACTTATTGGGATCAAACCAATAACTCGGGGAAGTGCGTGTCCCCGTCAGGCCGCAGCTGGGAGCCCGATGTTTAATGCGGGATAAATTCGGCACACGTCAGCAATCAGTGCAATATGGCGCCGGGCCTATTATCGGGATATCCGCCGCTGTCTTTCGTTGGGGCCACGGAAGCAACCCTTTCGACCTGCTAGAAAGATAGTCGTACTAATATTTTAAAGAGGACAGTTTGTGAGGAAAAATGAATGATTCTTAAGCTTTCATGAAAGAGCAACTAATCGGATTGGATGAAAGTTACACAGATAATTTATGACCTGGATTAAAAATGACCCAAACGGACGAAGCCATAGGAACAAGCTAGTCGTTTCATGTTTAAGAGGAGAAATGAAAGAAAATTAATCCTAGATTAAGATAAATTAACCACAGATAATTATAATTTTATTTTCTCATTACGTATATAGGTGAACTTGTATTTTAACGATGAAAATTATGAACTGTAAAGGCAACATTTAAAAACGTCATAAAGACGCCATACTGGCAGCCTATAAGAATATCACTTTCTTTGATTTAATTTCTAGAGCACAAATATTTCTCTAATCGAAATTATCGAAACATTTAACAAAATGTATCATTACCAGACAATCAATTACTGGTCGCAAAGAAATAAGTGGCGACACATTCGTTATTCGTCAAACCAATTCCTGTCTATCTGTTTGTGTGCTTATATCAAGAACTGCCGTTCAAATCCCAGGCACGCACCTATTTTCTAAAATTATGTGCGTATGGGAAATAAATAATCACTGCTTTACTGTAAAGGAAAACATGAGAAAACTTACACATATGAGAAAATCTACACATGAAAGTGCTCAAGGAAATAAAATCTCAAAGTTGTGTGAAGTCTACCAATTCGTACTTGGTCAACGCGGTGGACTATTGCTTTAAACTCTCTCATTCTCAGGAGGAGACCCGTGCCCAGCAGTGGGTGCCCAACACTAATGGGTTGACGAACGAACATAACTCCTTGATTCGCGTAAATTTCATTTAAAATCGGAATTATTTATTGAACACTCCGCCTCGGCTCCTTCGCCGCTGGTTTGAGAGCCCGCCAAGCGAACTGTTTTGACACCATCTGTGACACTTGAGATATTTACTGCAGATTTATATCGTTTCATTTAGAACCTAATTAGTCACCGGCCGTCGCGAAAAATTATTTGTTGAAAAGCAAAGACATCCATTTATTTTAAGTAAAACATTTTACTTTTAATTTATTTAAAGATTTTTATACCATTAAAATTGTTTTCATACCCGTTTTCGCCGCGATAAAATGTATGATTCATCTTATAAACAGTTATTTAAAAGTACTGTTTACACGCAATGAATGTAAGTTAGTACGGCTCGACTGTCAAATTTAAAGTTTGATATTTTATAATTATGATGGTTTCATTTCCTACAGAGTGTTGCCATATTATTTAACCTCCCATCAGCCCTTTTAGAAATCCACTGTTGGCCTCCCTTAATGGTGTTTTCTTGCCAATTGCGCCTGATATGTAATGATGTAATGATACACAGAAAGTCGTTGAAGCCCATCAACGATTTTCTCCCTTACTCTCCTCCTACGACATCCATTCGAAGAGAGAGAGAGTGATGCTGTTTAATACCGACACCACACAGCAGTCACAGCACACTTACCACCAAAACATTTTTTTCATTATATGTCTAAATACACACAACCTAACTTCTCTCTCAATGTTACGATAATCCGTAGGATTAGACTTACACTAGTATTAAATTAGTATCTTATATATTCTAGCAATTCTATGCTATGCGCACAATATGTTCAACGTTTACACCACTTTGTACAAATGTCAGAACACGGTCATAAAACTATAACTGCACGAAGGAATCACACCCGGTACGTAACGATATAATTCGCGTCCCAATCGTCAACTCCCCTAAACTGTGCGAATAAAAACAGTGAAAATCGGACCCTAACAATTAGCACACGGCACCATGTGTTGCGTCGTGATGAGGACGGAAGGTCGAGAGGGTCGAGGTTCGAGGGTCCACTGCGATATATCGCGTAATTACACCCACCGGCCACCAGGCGCCAAGCGGATTAAGGCGCACTCCTTAAAATGAAGCATTTGTCGCGATCATAATTCGTCGCCCGCTGCTTTACTTTTTATGGTGCCCCAGTACTTATTGCTTGTACAATAATTAATTCCTAAAGTACCTAACTATATGAGCTTGTTTTGTATGTCTTATTTCTTACTTGATTTATAGGCACTAACATAAATAAAAATGAGATGGTGTGTGTCTGTGTGTGTTTGTTACTCAATCATGCAAGAACCACTAGTCCGATTTACAGGAAACTTTGTATGGATGTAGCTTGTTTACCTGGTCAACTTAAAAGCTACTTTTGATTTCGATATTTTACACTATTTAAAGATGGCGACTATTTTATGTCCCATAGCGAAGCACGAATACTTTAGCTAGTATTATTAGTTTGAGAAGTATGTGTGTTTGTTGTGAGAATGTTTGTGAGAATGTATGTGTGTTTGTTACTCTTTCATGCAAAAAGTAATGGACGGATTTCGCTGAAATTTGGCACACAATTAGTATCATATACTAATTAACACATAGGATGCCTACTACTATGGTAAATGTGACCGAAGCGGACAAAGCTATGGGAATAAGTTAGTAGCAAATTAATCGTCGTTTCAATTTCAACATTATGAGGTTAGTAATTTCAAACTTATCTTTGCGGAATGTTGCATTATCATACACAGTATTGTCCTTGCAAATTCCATTCAAAACCGCTTTACCGCCTTGACACACTAAGTTACCAACATGGGTTCTATCGTTAGGTCGAATGGTAATCACAACGATATAGCATGTACAATAAACTACCTGGAATATAATTATCTATGTAACGCAGTGATGTACATTTTCCTGTATGCATGAAGCCCAAGTGTTATTTAAAATAAAATGTTTGTAGGCGATATTTCATTCAAAATTTTATCTTGAATAATGTTGCTATTATTTTAATGGGCATTAGTTATTTATAAATGTAAAAATTTTAAAACTAAAACTCAAACAAGTGCATCAGAAAGAGTAGCAAAACTATAAACAATATATTACATAATAAGAAGTGATAAATTTCTTTTAAAAAACTGGATGATTTTAATTTTATAAAGCAATCGTAACAGGTTACAGTGTAAATAATCAATGTATATAATAAATTAATTGTACTGTGTCTGTACATCGCCTATACGTATTTGCAAAATATTTTTGGAGAACAGAGAATAAGTAATTATAGACATTTATGTAATTTTTATTCACACTTCATTGTGTTTACAGTACGTATCTTCGGACAACATTTAGCCTTTATTAAATTCTATATTTTCTGAAGCCATATTTCATATAGCTTATGATCTGGATTAACACATATGATAATTATTACCTTGGTACACATGGCCCAAGCCGAAGGAGTATATAATGCGTATCAAGCGTATAAAGTGTATAAATCGTGTATAATTAAAAGATCCAAAATTTTATACTAAACTCGGCTGTGTCGTTAAAACAGAAAGTAATACCTTCCTTTGTACTTAGAGCATACATTATCACCCAATCTAAGTGCGCCGAGCTCATAAAGGCAATATTAGGTCCGGATAACGTTCCGACAATAAAATCACAATACGTAATATCCTTAACGGTCCTTATTCTGACCGTCCTCCACTCCTGATCCCCTGGTTATAATATTTACTGGTCACACCTATAATTGCCTGATTTAGAGCAGTTTCTATGCGTCGCCGCGGACGCTGGATTTCGTGAAAAATATTTATTGTCCGCCAAGGGGACTACGGATTAGTAGATTTGTACGTGATCGAGTTCGCTTTGTTTTTCGAGTTTTTCCGAATCCAACGAAGTCGTAAATCACTTTTAGTAATGTTTATCGCCAATATTAAGTAACGAGGCCTGGCGTTTCCGATGCTGAGGGAACTAGCTTGATCATGAATGAACTTTCTATGTTACTACTATCAGCTGACAATCAGATGTGTTGTTGTTAATTTTCTTTTGAATATACGTTTTGAACAAATGTGTATGAAACACATACATGGTATTAGCACTTATGATAGGCATGGCAGGTATGGTATATTTGGTATATTGGTACCAAAAAAAATTCGAAGGAAAATATAGCTGTTTTTAATAGGCTAAGTATCAGATCAGTCGAATAGATCTTATGTCTAAATAAACCACCTTTATTGTATGATATTTCTTTTCAAATTTGTGTCTATATCTTAATCATTTGTTCTACAAAAGTTACCAGGCAAGCATGACAAGAAGGATATCCCGAGGTATCAGAACGCGATCCGTCTGTCTGTCCGGAGTGGATTTGCGGGGTTTTGCAGCATTTGTACTGGCCCTGAGTTATTCACCCTTTGTTTGTAGAGCCTGCAGATACGGGCGTCGATTACAAATCTCTAAAATTTAGATAGCCCCGGCCTTTGATGATGTTCGGGATCTATATAATCTAGTATTTATAGTTGTATTGGAATCGTGCGACTGAAAAAAGGAAATGAGTTTGCTGAAATGGCTACAGCAAACACATTCTTTTTTTTCAGTATCTAATACATAAGTATTTTAAGTATATTTTATTAAATTGATATATATTTTTAAAGATCAATCTATATTTCATTTGAAACATTTATCTATTCTAAAAACGATGCTCACAAATGCCTTTAAAAATTATCATCGAGTTATTTTCCACTTAATAACTACGAATCAATCTTATGAACTTACTAAACTTTTGTTTGAATTTCTACAATATGTTATTTTGCTAGTTAAATAAGTATACTTTCGTAACAATATTCTGAACCTGGAGATCTAACAACTAATAGAACTTACGATTTCTCAGAGTTTTCCTTATTATGAAAAATGTCGGCGTTAATAAAATATTTCCCATAACCGACACAGCCCGTACCCGGAACACATAACGCGAAAATACTTCGACGATCCGACGTAATTCTTGCCATGAAAACAGTTCCGTACTTGCGGAGTCAACCGCAAACTGACGGAAAAACAACTTGCTAATAATGAATTATACGCGCCTGGTTCCGAACCCCGATGTTTTGTTGGGTAGACCCACTGCGGTAACCGTATTTTGCGAGTTCGCTAATATGTCGTAAGTTTTTATGTGACGTCTGTTGTTCTCTCATTTCCACTATTTTAATAATCGAGACGGTTGTGTTGTAAATAGCTTATTGGTGAATTATCTGTAACTATTTTTTGGCCGAATTAAAATGGTATAAATTTGTGCCCCCCGCTTTTAAAAGAAATGTAACATTTTTTGAAGTTATACTTCTTTAGGCGCGTTATGAAAAAATGATGAGAGTGATTTTATTTTGATAGAGTACCTGTATAGTTTTTATAAAATGATGCGATATCAAACACACAGCTAA
>MOOZ01011297.1:1243202-1255763 GCA_002930495.1 Cecropterus lyciades | reverse complement strand
AAATATTCTACGTCTCTTATCCATTATTCTCAGTCGTTCAAACTGTCTCTTTTGCAAATTTGCGAGTACAGACACACGGAACTTTCATTTTTATTGTATGTATAGCTTCTTACAAATAATTTTAATAGATTAAAAATATATAGGTATATTGCCTTCTTTAAATGACATTCCATTTTCTTAGTTTTTATTCCTTTCATTGCATTATTAGTTATCAGACTATAGTTTTACGAATCTTAACTAAAATTTTACTAATATTTTTGTGCCTACATTTATATTTTAGATAAAAATTTCCAAAATCCCAATCAAGTAATGCTCGTACATTGCCCTTCGGTAGAAGCTTAGCCTGGATAAGACTATCTGAGGCTTTATGAAAACTAATGCCTTCATTTGGCGGCGACCACCGCCGGTAATCCATGTTGCTCTGGTACTTCAAATTACGATGAACTGGCTCGATAAAATGAAAAATACTTGCATTTTTATCAAATTGTCTTCAAACCAAAAAATATTGTAAATTCGCTGTATGGTCCGTAAAAGAACAAATAAAAGTGAAAGCATTTTTTCTGTTCGTCTTTTTCGAAAACTTTTAATAGGGAATGTAGTATACGTAGGTATCCAGATTAAATATTCTAGAATGTTCTGTATACTCCTAGAAGTTTCTAATAAATAGGAATTAACTTGTATAAGTAGAAATAATAATTCTATCCTCACTTATAACTCTTACCCATAAGTAATTACCTGAAAAACATTTGAGTATTTAATTAAAGTTTAAGCAGGCTCACTAGTGCAGGAGTTAGGGCGGTCGCGTGGGATTGGACCTTAATTAGGGAAAAACGGAATTTATCGTCCTCCCTTACCTGTTCTGTTTGGATCTGTAGAACTGGTGTATTACCATTTATATTAAAAGCAAATATTGTCAAGAATAAATGGATTACTTTATTAGATATTAAGACCCAAAGCCCTTATAAGTATATTATATACAAATAAAGAACTGGTTCTCTAAAATTCAAATTTATAGATTAAAGTCATCAAAAGTTACATATACAGTCTCTAGAAAGTAATATTTTTTATAGAATAAAATCTAAATCAGGTATGTAATTATATAAGACTAGCTTTTTTCCGCGGCTGCGCCTGCTTGGGTCATGTCCCAACGTAAAAAGTATACTATGTGTTAATCCAGGTCATAAACTATCTGTGTGCCAAATTACATCCAAATATAATCAGTAATTTTTGCGTAATACAGTAACAAACATATACCTACATCCTTACAAACTCTCGTATTAATTAAAAGATAAAATCCAATCAAGATGTATTTATTTCACAAAGATAGAGTCTAAAAGAAATAATGCTAAAGATATTGCTACTAAAGATATGAAAAAATATTACCAAAGATAATATTCGTAAAGATACGAAAAATATTACATTATAACTTTTGTCGAGTTCCCTAAAACAGCTTATACGAAATTTGTTTTCGGGAAAGTTTTATCTGTGACGCAGGTACTAGCCGAGTCCTTCCGGAATAGGGATTAATTAGGAAAAAGGTAATTTATAGCCCCCGTAACACTCCACCTGCGCTGTGGATGTTTTGTTGTTTAAACAACGTATTTCTTGGGAATTGTTTCTTAATCATAGGAATAAGAAGTAAAAGATAGGATGGAATGATCTTTTAGGAAATATATTCGATATAGATACGGAATAGGTCATCATCATTGTCCGTTCAGTTTTTTTAGAGAAACATTGCTTTGTTTATTATAAACTAATTGAAATAGTTAAAAGTAGTATAAAATTAAATTTAAAATTAAAAAAATCCCCAACGCAAAAAAGATAGTGGGCAACCATTTAAAAAGTCAAAAATAATATTTATAGATGAGCCATCAAATTCGAGCGAGATACACCTATATGTTTTAATTATAGAAATATAACATTTGCTCCTTAATATTGTACTACAACGTCGCGACGGAAGGGTACCGCTTATCTTAGATAGACCCTTTATTCGATTGACTATCTATTTATTTGCTACATTTAAATTGTTTAGCCTGTGAACGTGATGATCATCCAGTCTCTCTATGTTATTTTAGCTAGGTAGGTAGGCATCTAGTCTCTAAACTTAGCGGTACCCCGCCGCGACATTGTAGTACAATTTTTACGCCAGTCAACGATGTAAATGATGAATATTTAATTAAAAATTAAAAATTATAAATTTGCTACATTAATAATTGAGAAATGATAATATCGGACATTATCAATTCAAACTAACAGACAAAACATTAATAGTTTATTGAAACTTTTAATCGGTTATTCAAACGTCGTAATTGGTACGTTTTAACACGATTCTGTTAAAGCAATGTTTTTAATACTCACTCAATAAATAATAATAAACACCCACCCATTTCCGTTACTAACTATGGCTATGTAATATCAGAATCGTATTTAAACTTACAAAATCTCTTAGCAACAGAAAATACCTTTCCCAATATCCATTTCAATAAACATAATACTTGACAGGTACGCAATTCCGAAACGCCTAATAAATTATAAACGGCCTCTGCTAAGAATTCGCGCAGAGGAATTCAGCCCCCGCTTATTTAATTTGCTTTCAGGTAATTAAAATCCAAAAACTTGGAGCGAAATTAAATTTTATTCCTGCGACGTAGCTCAGACTTTCTGCTCTTACGCGACGAAGTTGGGACTCTGTTGTACGAAATGCTAAGCTATGTTATAACTTTGAGTGCCTATGTTTTATTTAATGTTGTAACTTTTATAATAATCAATTTATACAATTAAAAAGCAATTACCTGTCTTTTGTTTGAAAAATGTAGTTGAATGCGAGCGATAGTAAACATTTCATTACGAGCATTTCTGGAAAGTTCTGATAGTAATTTGAGTGGATTTAGCAAATACTCGAATGCTTTAGTCAACGTTTGTTATTTTCTTATAACTTCAAGGAAAGTCACGGTTATGTAATTTAATTGCTCGAAATTTAGTTAAAACAACAGGCACTAAAATTTTATAAGTATTTCCCATATGTGACCAATATGTCCACTTCTTTAAGACCGGTCTGAAATCACATCAATAACCACAAAATGGTATCAGTGTATTTTATTACTTTTTATTTAATGCTATCTTTTTAACATTAGCACTGCTGCCAAACACTTTATGATTTTAACCAACAAAATTAGTCTCATAGATTTATCTCGAGATAAATAATCGCTATCGCATCGCAGTCAATGTGCCCTACAGAGAAGGAAGCTTACATTGTATTTCACAGTGTCGAACCTTACCCTCACAGGGCACCGAACTACCTCACGAACGTGTTGGACGACCTAAATGGCCTTTTTAACTTTTCCTATTTAGGGAAAGCCGGGAAATCGCACAATAATAATAATAACAGATATCGCCGTACGTAGGGTATCATGAGTTTAGTGGAGTGTAGTGGGTATCGTGTCGCAGCGTGGGCTAAAGGGTCAATAATACTTTTGTATTGTGAATTGGAAATGTGTCCATGTGTCGTACGCGTAAAGAGGTTAAGGAAAAGGAAAGTTTTTAAATTATGTCGGTATTTTGGTTATAGCAAGCGTATTTGCTGTCCAGCTGGCTGCAGCCGATGGACGCACTAAATCTAAAAAGGGCTATCCTAATGACTAAGTTGTGTTGTCCATTTACCTCCACTAATTGATAAATCGATTGCACTGGCGAATCCAGGATTTTGGTCTGTAGGGCTTCAGACCAGCCGCATGCTTTAAAAAATTTGACGGCTAAAGGAAAATAAATCTTTAAATAAGGAGGTAACTGGCTTTTATATTTAAGGAGAAGGACTTGGGTGTCTTTTACATATTAAAATTACGATCTATTTGTATTATAAAGATGGCGTTTTAGGTGTTACTCGTTTACATATAATAAATTGTTGTGTACGACAACTAAAGTTTGCTGTAATTTGAACTAAAGGTAATAATTAACCTCTGTTATATTTGAAGATAGTAAAACCTTATGTGGTATCTACCTAATAACATATACATACCTAAAAACAGTGGCAAACGCTGTTCTGGTTTGAAGGACGTGGCAAGGTAGGAGAAAGTGGAAGTTTGGAAGACATACGTGACCAGTTACCATCAGATGGGCTGTACGCTCATTCTTCAGTGTGCAAAAGCGGTTATTTGTGATAGTGATTTAATTAACTATCAATACTCTCAGTTGTTACTACGCTAGATGAATACAGTAAAGCATTAGACCAACGTCAGAACAGAAATATAAATTTACTATTTAAATACCTGTCTGGCCGAAGATCAAACCTGGACCCCACTGAGAGCCACATGATATAATCACCACTGCGTCGCGCAAGACAAATACGCGAAATGTACCCCTAATTTTACACATAACACATGTTTCCGATTTATTTTTCGAAAACAGTAACGACTCAAATTTTAATGGCCATAATTCGCTCTGAGAAGGGTTCACTAACGCTCAAATCTCATTACAATTAATGCAATTTGCATACGAAACGCATAAATCCCGACGTGTGCAGTGCATTTTTCGAGTGCACCAATGTATAAAATATACAGAGTGTTGAAAAACGCTACGTACATTATTCATTATATTTTTTATACTTTAATTGAAAATAAAATTTACCCACTATTCTTTTAGCCTATAAAAACCGCTGTTAAACCATTCTCAGAATACATAATTACTGTGGAAAACGTAGAGTAGGTTAAGATAATGATTCTCAAAAAGAATAATATACTTATTATTGTGATCTATCACTATAAAAGTTGATAACGAAACTTACTTTTTTCCTCTGCGTTTATTCACAGTTTTAAAGTGTATTGTTAAGAGTTTCAAAAGTGTATAAAAAGGAAAAACACTATAATATTTTAATCGACTTCTCAACAGAAAGATGTTGTCTATTCGTCATAAACACGTATATTTTACTTTATATTTATTTTATACAAAAAAATGGAATTGTAATCAGTAAGTTTCTCCTTTTCCACTGCAGGTGGCACCACCCTGTATATGTAACCATTTGACAATACTACTGTCAACCCTTAGGCTGGAGAATTAACGGATCGAGATCAGTTTTTATGATTTACGAGCAGCAGCGGCGGGTTGTCGGGGGTAATGTTTCAAATACAATAATGCAAACTTAGATGCAAATTCTACGAACCGAACACGGGATATTATTGCATTATTGAACCCTGGTGTTTTGTCCTGATATGTAAGTGATATGATTTACTTAGGTTGAAAAAAAAGATTCAGAGGAATTACTAATAAGAATACATTCATTTTTGAAGTACTAAAATATTTTTTGGTGTGATGAATGTATAAAAATATGTTCAGACGAATTATCAAAAATAGGAATACCTTAATTTTTTAAGTACTAAAATATATTTGTAGTTTGACAAAAAAAAAGAAGAATTATGATGAATAATCAATTCGGGATAATATTACGGAAAGGAATGGACACATTTTATAGTGCGATGGATATTAGCGGTACGTTAATTCTATGTCACTATTTCGATCCAATTGCATGGATCTTTGTCGTGGTTAACCTGCAGTGGCGGGAGACGGTTAACTCATGATAAATAAATCTATGTACCTTACGTCAGTCTATTTTGACACAATGGTATCTACATGTACGGCACTGCACCATTTGTGACCTACATGGACTAACAATGGCTAACCATGAGGGTTAATTTCAAAATGTAAAAGGTACTCACGATAAGCGATTCTAATTCCTTTCCTACTCATATTTCGATCCAGCTACATGGATCGTGGTCGCGGTAAAACTCGAGCGTTACATATAAAATTGTTTCAATTCCACAATAATATTAGTTTAAAATCAAATGAGGGTTAAGTTAATCAGATTAAACTTGCCATATTCGACCTAAACATCCATAAGCATTAGTTTAACTTAGAACCATGTCTAATACATCATACATAAATTACAATCCAGGATCATTATTAAGCAGGAAGGTGGAATCATAAACTAATTTAGTCTCAGGTGTCCAAATATTGATCATAAATCGTTCGCAACTGTCTACAGCATATTGTAACAAGCGTTGCAATAACAATTACAGCCGTCAAAATTAATATTACGATTTGGGAAAACGGAGCCCCTCCCAGCGGACCCTAAGCTTGGGTCCCGTCGGTGAAGAGTTAATGAACTAATCTAGATATTAACAATACATTAGTCGCATCGGACGTAGTAATTACAACGACCCTTTACAGTTACCCTTCGTACAGACTCCATTTTGAAATGTTCCAGTGAACTATAGCGCAGATAATTTCGTAAGGGTCACAGGATGAAAATGAAATTGACTAATCTGAATATTTTACGCGTGTAATGGGATTATGACGGCTTGCGCGATTTGCTGAATGGTGGCGAAATATGTTTTTTTTGTGAAGGCTCTATATGGATGGTAACATCGTCACATTAACACAAAAGTAATTTATGTATGTAAACGCCTCTGTGGCCAATCTCAGTTAAGGCTCTGGTCGCATCTGGGATTACAGATGTCCATGGGTGGCATTGACCACTTACCGTCAGATGGACTGCTTGCTGGTTCACTACTTACATATAATAAGAGTATTCGGGTTTGAGGAGTAAGGCAGAAATACGAGACTTCTAAAGTTCTCAGAGGCTGTGCAGGCAGTATCATGTCCGATTTGGGGGTTGGTTAATACAAATTCAGGTGCCTTTGAGCCACAATGATCATTTAAACCAATTTTCCTTAGTACTGCTTACTTTACTAAATAAGTAAATATTAATGAACATAAATATTAAATATACATAACCGATGTATACTATGGATTTTCTTAGTTATATTATCTTTTCGAGATCTATTATCTAGTTTATGTATGACAAAAACCCGCTTGTTTTGAAAAAGTTTATTTGTTATTTTATAATCAATATAGTCCTTAATTATTTTTCTCGTAAACATTTTTTAATTCGTCATTTTTTAAAACGGACGAACAAATGAATGCAAGCTTATTTTAACAATTCAAGGGATAAAATAACTAATCCACAAAATATACCAAAATAAATATAGTTTATACGTATAGTTTCGTTGGAAATTACGCGAAAACCTAATCGAATCACAAAGCAATCGGAAAGTATCCCGCGAACCAGCAAATTCATAGTGACAGTTCATTTGGGAATGCACCGCGCGCTCATAACACATTGGCCAAACAATCTCGCGTATAAAATTTTGATGTTTCGTATTTATGGGATCCTGATACTTATATGACGAAATATATTAATTTAATTTAATTTGGTAAAATTAACGGTAGCTGGATGGAGTAGTGCTTAAAATCCAACAGCAAAACCGGGTTTGATTTCGGCCAGTTTATCTTTGTGTCGTTTATCCATGAATAATACAATCGAAAAATGTAGGCGGTACAATTAACGATTATTATTATTATAAAATTGACCTTACAACCAGAGGGTACAGGATTCAATTTTCTGCCAACCCATCTTTGTGTATATTTTCAGCATCTACGAAATAAGAGAGTTTCTGTGTACGATCATGGATGTAAAAAGCGGGATGATATTATTTAAAAAAAGAACTATGTACCTATATTGAAATATTTGACATCCGTGAAAACGTCTAGAAATTATTCACAGCTAATAAATGAGAGTGTTCCACTATGCTGTTGCAATTATTGTAAAATTACCTATAGATTGTTTGCAAACCAAAAATATAAAATTGTGATTTTAATACTTTTGAATAATAATTATTATAAACAATCATATAGGCTAAAGCTGGAACTTAGCTCTCAATAAACTTAATTAAGTATTGTTTAGGTTCTACTAAGACTTATTATTGTATACTCATGTGTCATTTTTCTTTTCCAGGTTTATCAACGCAAGACGTAGGATAGTTCAACCTATGATAGACCAGTCTAATAGAGCAGGTAACATTTTTCTTATACGTCTATTTTACATAATTATCTCCACTACACTCAAACACACAAAGAAACTCCTTAACTCATATCATTTTTACAGACACCACTCGTATTTTATGAGATATACGTAGGGTGGTTGGAAAACTAAATACGAAGGTTACAGTTAGCTATACAAAATATCTACTTCAAAGTACAGTAATATCTTTATATCAACCTGATCGTGTATTCACGGGTCTTCCGAACTCAATGACGATGCATCGAACACGTTTCGAAATTCGAAATTGGCGGCCACAACGACTTTGAAGCCGAAAATTGAGTTTGCTGACCGCCTTCATACTGTATGCAGGCTGCCCACCTCCCGGGAGACTGGGGCTTTTAGAGCACCGGACACTTATGTCCGCCTGGTACCTGCTGTGTAGTAATGAAAGGATTATTGAGAAAATTGTTTTCACTGACACGATATATTTTAGTTGAAATATTTGAGGTCTAAAATATTTATCTAATCTAAAAAATGTCACCTTGGCTTTTTAAAAACAGACATAAACTACATCGTCGTAGTCAACTCAATATTGATATAGTGAGAAGGTTTTTAGATCAGTGTCCACCGCGCTGGCCGAGTGCGAATTGGTAGATTTCACATACCTTTAATTTTTTTTTTTTAATCTGGGGTGAAAGTTTTCTCACAACCTTTATAATTGATTCAGTTAATTGATGTCTAATATGCATGCCATTTTAGAAAAATCACAGATGCATGCCTGTTATTTGAACCTCCCGATGGAGACAAACGGCTATCAAATGAACAATACGGCTATCACTGATCCACTTATCACTGCTATACTTCTTTTGGAACAAATAACGACTTAATACATTAAATACTTATCTTATTACAATTAAAAGTTAGTCTGTTAAAACAAGCACAATCACTTAAGTAGCAAGCAGTGAACATCAGATGTAAGCAAACGTCTATTTTCGTCAACAATATGGGATAGAATTACAAACGACCAATTCCACTTTTACTTTGTAATTGTAGCGCAGTCCATAAAACGTTCCCCGGGCACAAAAATTCCGCCCGGGGAAAGGAAAAAAAGGACGTCGCAGAAAAAGGGCTTACTCTTGCGAACGGAACGCAAGAAGGGTAAAAAAGAATAATGTCCGAATTCGTTGACCCGTCCCGAGCGATCCATCACTCTCCCCTCCCGACAATCGGCGTACCTACCTCATATCTAGATGTGTGGGTATTCTTTGCCTACACGGGATTAGATCTACTTTTGTCTCTGCGTTTTCGCAAACATCCCTCCACCTAGTTGTTGCCTTATCGGCGGATTGTGATAGTTCAATCTCCATATCTCTTAGCTAATGAAAGCGATTCTGCGAGACTTATATGGAACGAGATTCGCTCGGAACATTTGCAAAATACGACACTATAACTTCATTTGATCAGCCTAACAACTCAATTGTGAGACAAGTTTAGCAGCGAGTAAATTAACTTTTACAGTTACGTCTTTATATCGATTGCTTAGAATAACTTGATTGCTTTTAAATGTCACTCGAACAGTTTAATACAGGAGATGGGATTCAAAAGTTAATCCATCCTATCGAAACACGACTCGTAACAAGAAGGCTCATACAACATTGATGCCAAAGTACCTCCGTAATTGGTTTCCAATCGATATTTTCTCCTCATTACAAGCTCAATCGCAAATAACCGAATGGGGGCGGCATGACGGTACACGATACACGACGAACACGGCCATGTCCGTCGACGGGCATAACGTTGTCAGTGGATCGACGCTCGCATATATACGGGCTCGACGGCACGGGCTAATGAATTTATTATAAGGGCATAAATTGCGCTCTGATGCGACGCCATTACCGCGCGAGACTGTAAATTACAATTCGTTCGAGCGTCGGCCATCGCGCTATTTCCAACCAATCGTTTATTCAGCTTTTCGCGCGGATTAAATCGTGATGCTCTGCAGTTTATTAAAAAGGCAGTAACGCGTTGTCTCCGCAAAAATACGGCTACAGCGCCATTATTGTGCTATCGGCCCGAAGAGCTTCCCGCTGCCGTGTAAAGTAACTGACAGTCGTCCGGATGGATAATGAAGCGATTTTATCATTAGCGCGCATCCGACTAGGGATTCGGAGTCGAATAATTGGATCAATTAGCCGCTGCGAAATATAAGCTGCCTCGTTGGTCGAAAGCCAAGAAACGTCGAGCGCAAACTGCACGCACCATAGCCGGAGTCGCTAAAAAGGAGAAAAAGCTTTGACAAATAGTAGCCGAGCAATAGGTGCAGCCGGAACAAAAAGCGCGGATTGAGTTGTGGTGGGCGAAGCAAGTTCCCGAATGCGGAGTGTGCTGAAGGGGAATCATCGCACGCAGCGGGAATACGTTAGCGGGCGGCGATTGGAAAGCGCTCTTGGCTCGCCTGACCGCAGGAAATGCGGTAGCCATTTTCTTTAGTCGATTGCCAAAACAATTTTCCATCTATCGTACCCTCCGGTTTTTCCATTTTCCGTCGTCGGCAAACTTGGCGGCATCCGGCTGGATATTTGCCTGCCTGTTTAGAGTGCGACGCCGACGCCAAAACTCCGACGCCCGGCTACTTAAGACAATGGATTGGCCAAAATATTCACGGCGAAAAGATAAAACTGACCGCAGCGTCTGCTTAAATGCCAAAACGTTATATCATTTCATTACATTTGTTGGTTTTTGTCAAGAGAATTTTAAGAAAGACTGCTTACATTTAAAATTAAAGGTAAACGTAGTATGAAATGGAATATATGACATTTTCTTTATAGTCCTTATTATCATAATAATATAACCCTTCGACAGGTGATTAAGTAAGGTATGTCTCAAAAGTCTACTTATATTCATGAAAAATCATAAGATCACAATCTTACCAACCCCCTTCTAATTCATTCCCTCTTTTATTTATTATACTATAGAACAATTATTAAAATCTAAAAAAAATAATCTATACATAAGCTACTAGAACTACATAACAAGTAGAGACTAGAGACTATAAAGCAAGGAGGCTCGACGGAGTCAAGTGGTGCGTATCTCCGTATCCAGACTCCGACAGGAAACAATAACGCTCCGGGAGCCCGGTACCAGGAAACTATGATTTAGTAGGCGATAATCTTCGCGGATGTCCTTCACTGCTATTGTACTGTTAAGGATTTAGAAGCAAATCTGGGTAAATTGTCGGATAACATCAAAGTAAGAAGTCTATGAACTGAACTAACAATAGGTACCTATAGTGTTTGAAACCTATTAGCTGTAATAATATTTGGTTTTATAACTGATATAAGAAACTAAACATCAATAGTTATCTATTTTGTAGTTTAAATTGTAACTCATACAAAAATAGTTTATAAAAACCCCCCTAATTATTACAGAGTAGATAAATATGCCGTAAAATAATCCCTGTTTATGAAATCTACAAAAATTCGATTTTTTAAATAATAGACAAAGAGTAACTCACTAGCGCGTGAAACTAGAAAGGTCTATAAAAAGCCGAGTTCGTCTGAAGAGTGCTCAAAGAACGTCTGAGAACCGCCGGAGTAAAAAAAATATGAGTAGCAAAACTGTCGGCGGTAGTTAACATAAGGCGATATTTTTAAAAGTATTCCGAAGATGAAACGAAAGATTCATTTACAATGTTGGTCGTATTCGATAGTAATAATAAATAATAGTTTAAAAAACTTAAAAAAATACGCTTTTAAAACAAGCTGAACTAAAAAATCGAAAATAATTTTCTATAAGTTAAAAAAATAGAGCGATAAGAAAAATCTTTTATCGTAAAAATGAGTGGGTGTTAGAAGGTTATTATTGTCATTATAAAATATCTCACAAACACCCCACACGATTTTTAGTTCAACTTGTTTCAAAAGCATGTTCTTTTAAGTTTTTTAAACTATTATTTATTTTCTTCCTTTTAGTAGAGCTAGTCACAAAAGCGTGTTTTTATTTAGTTTTTTAAAAATGTATGATATCAAACCTCCATTATATCAAACCACAACTCCGAATTCTAAGTTACATTAAGCTTGCATCAAAATTACACGACTTCTAAAAAAATTAATCCCCTATTTCGCCTTCTTAGGGGTTGATTTTCCAAAATTGGTAAAAAAGATGTTCTATTATATCAAACCACCATGCTAAATACTAAGTAATAAGTATCATTGAGCTTGCATTAAAATCGGGGACTTTTTTACAAACATTTATCCCCTATTTAACCCTAATAGGGGTGGATATATAAAAAGATATATATACAAGATTGTATTGTCATCAGTTCTTGATAAGCGTGCAAAGTTTCAACTCAATCCGACGTTTCAAAGTGAGTAAAAATCGCGTTCAAATATTCTTTTAAAAACATACATAGATACGACCGAAGCGAATAAAAACGTGTTAATAAAAATAGATTATCGTGAATCTATTTACATTTTTTATTAAAAATTGTTATCTGTTTATGCTCATGGACGTGCAATTTTAAAATGATTTAAAATTTTAATAATAAATTAATTATTAAAAAAAACATTCCAAATTTGTTGAAACAGCTGATTTCAAATAGATTATAATGAATTTAGTTATAAATTTATGTCGTTCTAGCTTATAACTAAGGAACTCAATACATCGCTGCTCAGAATGAGAAAGGTCAT
>MOOZ01011297.1:1229877-1243011 GCA_002930495.1 Cecropterus lyciades | reverse complement strand
TACATCGCTTCTAAAAATCTGTGACCTTTCTCATTCTGAGAAAGGTCTTCTTCCATAGGAATGTTTTACGTTGAACTTCAAATAGTTTTTTTTTCTGAAAGTACTTAGAAATTATTAAATTTACATATATATTATTAAGACTTTTAAATGAATATACGAATATCATTTTGAATAAGTATGATTTGAGTTAAAGAGAAGTCACAACATAAAATTGCATCTATAAGTACGTACATAATATGGATGTCTTAAATTATTGATTAAGGATACACGTATACTACGAAAATAAAACGCTCGTACTTATTCCAAAGCAATTTCGTTCCAACATTAGTCGGACCGAAACGCGCTGTTCACAGGCCTCCGGGACTCCGCGGGGCAATGGCGCGTGCCACCATAAAGGAGCCACGACGAAGGCGGAAATCGCCGTCTATAATGGACGAACACCATTAGTTTACGATTGATAATCCCCATCGATATATTGCCGCCGGAAGACATAACAGTTTTGTGGCAAAATTGAGCGGATTCGAAAAGGGAGCCTGACGGGACTTTTTGTCGTCATAATTCTGCGTCGTCAAAAGTTTACAGAATAGTTTTTATTGTTATTGCCTATCGTTCGGTTTTTTGCATACGATGCTTCACAAACTTGAACAATAGATATACCCCACTCAAGATCATATACCAAATAGAGAGGAAAGCAAGTGATAGAAAAAATCGTGAGGAAACCTAACAGTTCTAAAAAAATTGTCGTCGAAGATTTCTTCCCAATTGTGAAGTTTACCAATATATACTTTTATACATTGGACTATGGTCTAAGTCCTTCCTAATCAAAGATAAGAACTGTGCCCAAAACACAGTATGTGTTAATTAGGTTTATACTTAAGCATCAAATTTATTATCAACAATCTATCAAACGACAAATCTGAAAACAATATAAATGAATGATTTCTATTTAAGTAAGTAATAATTGATTTCATTTGACCATTAATTAACCCTAACCATTTTAGAGTAGATATGAATAGTAATTTAATGAAATCAGAAACTCGGGAACTTTATAATATTTTTTCATTCACACAATCTCTTTCTCACCCAAACAAACGAAACACTACACAGAGCACATCGAATCATACAGCAGGCCTAATTAACCGGTCAGTGTTCTACCCGGCAGTGTTCCCGCACGCGGGGCCCAGCGGCGCGTACAGTCCCGAGGCCACGATGGGCTACATGATGGACGGCCAGCAGATGATGCACAGGCCGCCCACCGACCCCGCCTTCCACCAGGGCTACGCGCACTACCCCGCTGAGTACTACGGTCACCATCTCTAATGCGCGGAATTGTACATGTGAGTATTATTATTATTAACTAATATTTTTCTTTATTTCATTGGAGTAGCAAACGAGCACGCAACCCACGATGGTAAGTGCTCACTGTCGTCCATGGATAAGGGTTCCATTTGAAATCAATCATAGATACGTTTCTTCTCCCGAGGACTAAGGTCGCCTCACATATGAAATGTGAGTGAGCCGGTTTTATTAATATGGAATATTTTAATCATGAGTTCTGGAACCCTTAGTTATTCATCTCTGGACGCAACGTTTAACCTATTCCTTCGACGACCCGCGTGGCGGAGAGGTCACCATACCGGTCTGACACGCGGTGGGTCCCGGGTTCGATCCCCGGCTGGATAGACATCTGAATGATGAGTTTAGATTTCTGTTGTCTTTGTGTGTCCATGGCACGTTACAGGAGAATATCCTACTGTGGGGCTATGCGTATAAAAAGCGTTTATGTTATGTGATTGTTTATTCCTGCCTTATAACAATATAGAGCGGGGCTGTTTGAAAGGTGTAGAAAAGAATTCTCTATAAGTTTTAAGTTTATTTATTAAAAATTAAGCGTTAAAAATCGGTCATCAGGAGTATCGAAACATCTGTGGTCATCTTCAGGTAACACTCCAAACCTAAGGTTGATTACAGAGTAGTAGTGGCCACTTACTATAAGATGAACTGCAGACGGCTTACTTATTATTAATATAAATCACTTTATGTTCAATGAAGTCAAATAAAAAATACAAACCATTGCAAGTATTTTCAATAGCGAAACAAAAATGAAAAGCCCGCTGCGGTGAAAAGCCATCGCGAGTCACGGCTTGATTACAGTTTTCTAATTACGCGATATAATCGCAGCAAAATGTATAATTTGTGAATCATTGTTCCAGATATGAATAACTCACGTCGTCCGGCGACCGCACACGCCACGCCGGACGGCCGCGCGGCCCGGACACGCCGCAACAAACAGGAGAACGATGCTAAATGTAAATAAACGCGAAACATTTTGTAATATTTGAAACAGTATACGATCTCCTAAATTAAGATTTAAAGTCAACTTTAATTATTAAATTAATGTAAATTTACGCGAAGTGACTCTGTGGACGGTGTATTATACGACTGGTGCAATCACCTACTATAAATAATAAATAAAACGGTTTTATCACTCGGAACTATAGAGCGACGTTGATGAATGTAACAATAAATGGTTTGATAGTTATCGTATAAATATTTATAGCTAATTGTGTATTGTTATTACGTAAATATAAATAAATAATTGAATAGTTGTAAGTTGTAACTATCACTGGAAGTACTGGGTCGCAGAAGACAGACGGTAATAGATGGGACTTTTGTAAAGGAGTTGTGTATGTAATAGTTATTTAGGTATGATTTATTTGTGAATAACTTTTGTTATGCGTGGACCGCCCGCGAACGACAGAGGCTGATCGACTTTTGGAAATGACTGTGTCGAATGTTTTTTACTTAAAAACGTCAGACAAACGTTCCGTGTCAGACCCGGAAGATCGGCTTCGGTTGTGTGCGTCGGTTCTAATGCACTTGGGAGCAACCATCGGATGTTTTAAATGTAAAATTTGAATTAACCACTTCAGTTTAGGCCATCTCGCGTCTGTAACCTAAGCTAATTTATTCAATAATCGAGCTCAAAACGTAATTGTAGGTGAACGTCAATTCCTGGCATGCCTAACATTTATTGTCCGCGCAGTAGTTTTGTGATTTTTGCTTTACAGGTGACATACATATCTTCGAATTATATATATTATTATGTATCATATTATATACTATATTTATTACGGTGATATTGGGACTCGGATATCATAGTTTCACCTTGCCTTGGTGTTCAATAATGTAGCACAACTTGTAACCGATGTATACGATAAAAATGATATTTTACAATGTTAAATGCGATGAGATTTTTAGCTCTATATTATTGTCTTGATACCTGACAACGATTGCCTTCTACGTAAGCGGAAGATGGTGATGTTAAAGCTAATTAGGAACTTACTAATTATGTCAATGTCAAGTTATACGAAATATGAAACTGTAAACGTAAATTTTCTCGACTGAAAATAGATTTGAACTTTCAAATTTCGAATTTCGGTCATTATTTTTTTAAATGGAATCGCTGGAACCAATCGATTCGACATACGCGTGAATGAATGTTGGTTTTGGCGCGTTTTTTTGTAAAGATAATAAATAGATCTCCGTTCCGTGGAGTGCTATAGTCTATGGAGGGAAGCACCGTTTGCGTTTCAATTGTGTTATCTATATTTAGATTTTAATGGTTGAAATATATATATGTATAATGTACTACTGACCACGGAACCAAATATTTAGATATTTTTGAATCCTCACAATATTTGAAGGGTAATTTCACATTACCAGCCTTAGCCATGTATACGAAATGGGAGCTATAAATTTGTCAAATTGGTCCCTAGCTACGGTATAACTTTGATAGTTTAAAAGTTATCCCAACTCAAGCTTTATTCTAGTGTAATATCTACCATTATACTTGTCGTCTTGCGATGTGATTGTTTTTTATGGCAACACCGATTTTTGGCCAATTACCATTACCAATAAATCTTGCCGCGTTTTATGGATTTTAAAATTCTAAATTTAGGTAATAATGTTTATCTTTTCTAACTATACAATTCATATTTCCAACGTAAACTCTCGAAATTATTTATAGAAGCTAGAAATATAAATAAGGAAAGCAATCACATCGCAAACAAAACTCATTTTAGAAAAGAATTGTTATCTTTTGTAAATATAAACATCAGTATACAATGAGTGTTCACTTTACTTTGTATAAACCGTTTATTTTCCAGTGAAGTTTCAGTATTAAAGGGATAATTTTGTGACTTTGTAATGAAAGTTTATTCAACACCGGTCTTTGTTAATATTACCCTATATTATTGTTAACATCGTCTCTTGTAATATATTTTATTAAGAGGAAAGTCTTAAATAGTAGCTGTTAGGTATTAATGTATTAATTGAAGAATTTTATTTTGATTTTTCTCTTTATTATATGTATATGTACATTATACATAATGAGTTTGGAAGTCATGGAGTTATTGTAAATATAGGAACTAATCAAGATGCGTCTCTCAGCGACATGACTATCGATCGACCCGACTACAAAAATGTTAATTATATATTTGTATGGTATCATTTCGGCGAAGTACATATTATACACGAATTGTCTGGTTAATAATGTGAAACACCGAATCGCTGACGGGACGTCGTGGAGGGAGGAATGTGTCGGCATTATGAATGCTACGAATTGTGTAAAAAATATTAAAAACTAAAAAAAAATGTTTCGTTTTTCATTTATTATCATAACACACTTTTCCTTACACTTTCTGCACTTTTATATCAATCACCAACCGAATCGATGAAGCTAGTTTATTAGTTTTCTATTATTAAAATATAACACATTTAAAAATATAATAATTTTGTTATACTATCTTATAACTCAAATTCAATAAGTTAAAGTGCAAAGTTTGTTTTCTGATTTATTTCCAAAAAGAATGCATGATCTAAATACTAAAAGTGCAAAGTAGAACCAAACAAAAACCCACACTTCTTTCAACCGCCATGCAACAACCATACAATCATGTGTACATACACATAAAAGATGCCAAAAATTTCACAGTTCAACGAAAACAAAACAAATAAAACAAACAAGTACTTATCAATAGTTGAATGAAAACACCAGGCGTTCAGAACAGCAGAAGCGGTTGGTACGTCGCTACGGCGTAGCTCGTAGCTCGTAGCGGGCGGGGCTCGAAAATGGCGGCCGACAGTGAGTAATGGCACTCCGGGACGGGTCCAGTGACGCGTGCTGCAGGGTTCGCACATTGTTCCAAGTTTGTTTCTTTTTGCCATGACAATACTATGTGAAATAAAATTCATTTAAAAAACGTTCTATTTCGTTAAAAATATGAAAAATATAAAGAAAGGTAAACCTAACTGAAATTTTTCAAGTATTTTATTAACGTAGGATCCATTTAGACAACATGTAGACTAATTTTGGCATTGACTAACTAATTTGGAACATCGCAATCTTGATTATGATAATTACTGAAAATTTAACACACAAAATCCTATCTTTATAACTATAAATAATAATGCAATACACGATAGAAACTAGCTAAAACAACAAATACACGGGCATTTAAAAATATTTAAGAGTTACTTCTTTAGAATCGTTGCGATTTGAAACTCGATGAAACGAAAATGCGTTACAAAGTTAATTGTCGGCATTACAACTAAAAGTTTTTTAAAAGCATAAGCGATTATTCCCTATATTCAGAAATGTTTTGTATTACTTATTAAGTTTCCCTTCTACTGTCTATATACTCACACACACTTTTGTTTTTTTAGTAATTTTACATAGTTATCAAATATTCTGACAAAAATATGAGACTTACCAAATCTAACGCTTGACTATATGCCTTCCTCCAAACATTTATCAGATGTTGTATTAGTGATTCTAAATTTATATTGTTTGAAAATTAATTTCATTTAAAGTTTACTTCAAACATTGTTGCCAAATATGCAAACTATGTTATGTTTTTAACTTGGCAACATTCACTTCACACCCCCAAGGACATAAACCGATGTCCTTCTTAAACATATAAAATATGAACTTGCAACACTCCATCATTCACATTTCGCCAAACGCAGCCCTACTTTTTTCCTACAACGGAGCAGTAAGCAACGCACCGATTGTATCGCTCGCGGATGCTCGGAGCGGCCCATTTGTCAACCTTAGCCCCCCGAGCCCCCCTACGCCCCCCAGCGACAAAAGAAAGAGAACTCCAGATGAAACTAAAGCTATGCCAATTTATGTGGCCCTGGTAACTCGATGTGTGACGGCGTTCACGTAAAAGAAATGAAAAAACTAACGTCAACTTTTATTAGACCCCAGCTTCGCCGCTGCCTACGTTACACTGAATTCTTCAGCCACCGTATACAGGAATTTTCACGTTTTTCTTCAATTTTGTCATATCTTGATAAAAAAAAGTAAATCATTATATAATACGAACTTATGTAGCATCTTTTATCCACACTTTAAGCTGTCTCACGTTACACTATTTCAATAATTATTAAAATTCATCTTTTCGTCTCAGTTTTCAATTTAGTTTGGAATTTAGTAAGCAACTAAGAAATGAACAATTTCATTCATATTTTTGCTAAGTTACTATACATGTTATAAAAGACTACAGAAACACTATAAAAATACTCAAGCGAGTTCAAATTTGATTCCAAAAGACCATTATTCAAATTACAACTATGCGCTCGGAAGCACATCTACACCCTCCCGACAATGCGCCCCTAAAGATACTGTGATATCTACACACTCAATATAAATTAGGTATTCGATAACACTACGCTCTTCGTGTTATGCTTGTACCCTATTAATTGGTACAATTCGTCTACGTCAAGAAGATGCAGATTGTGTGCACTAACATTAAATTATTTTAGCCTACGAATATAATGTAATATACACATAGATATACGAATCCCCCAAGTATTAGAGAATCAGGTTAATTGTATTAAAATACCAGACTGTCACAATAACACCGGTACGACAGTAATTATAATACTAGTTATAATACCAGGGTATCACAGCAACACCTGTAATATAAAATAGAGTACTAGGGGAACATGAAAGCGAAGCATAAATGTTTTGTGTAAAAAAAGTACCAGGGCATCACTAGTCGTCGTATCAATATAAGGATAAAATACTAGGGGAACATGAACAGAAAGAGCTTTGTTCCCCGCAAATACCAGGGCAGCTTCGTATTCGTTCTGTGCAACAAAAATGATGTACGAAGACGACATAAGGATAGTCTTCATGGTTAGTTTAACTGTACATGCAATAGACAGCTAATTGGAATAAGCATTAAAAGACTGAATATTATCACGACTAAAAATACTTAAATTTTAACTGAATATTACAATAATTACCATCTCAACTTTGATAAACTATAAACTTAATAACTAATTAGTTTAAAGTATGGTAACTATACGTATGATAACTATTCAATCAGTTAAAATTGAATTACTTGACTTAGTACTATTGACTTATCATTAACAAAAATAGTACTAAAATGAAACATTTCTAAATATGGAAAATATAAATAATAAATTCAATATACAATAAAAGAGCAATGTGGCATCGTTGTCAGAAAAAGTACTAGGGAGGCATGATTGAGCAATATTCCTAACGTCAAGCTTACCAGGCTAACAGCAAGTTCATTCCAGTCCAGTTCGGTACCAGGCTATCATAACTATGCAGGCGTTATACAAAATTTTGAAATTACTATAATATGTACTCACTCAGGCTTATAACGCAGGAAGCTAACTTATAAACGGAATATACATACAGACCATTGTTTAGAATTATTATGAACCCCGAAACCGCGGGATAATCTAAATAATAAATATCGTTTCCCAGGTGGAGTACCAGGGCGGTATGGCCACGCAGCGCTCGCAATTTCCGCGGGGGCTAATTTAAGACGGGCGCACGCGACATGTTTATTGGTTAATTAAAGTTTTACGCCGAAACAAACAAGTGCCTGGAGCGTCCGCAAATAAAATATAATTGCGTTAGAAATGCGTGTGTGCGTAAAGTTAATTACTGTGATTGGTCAACGTTTACCTGTATAGGTTAAATTTTGGCTTGTTGGAGAGCGAATAAATTTTTAGTTTATTATATGTATAAAATAAATATAAACTAATACAGTACACGAACTAGGTGGCATCCTTGTCAGAAAAAGTACCAGGAAGGCATGATTAGAGCCGTACAATATAGCCAACATCAAGTGTACGAGGCTACCAGCAAATTCATTCCAGTTCTGTTCGGTACCAGGCTATCATAACTATGCAAGCGTTATAACGAGTCCATGAATTTTAACTTCAACACTTACACTCGTTCTATTTAAACATCCATTCATCATACATACAATAATGATAATTATAATATTGTACTTATATTTGTAATATTAAATCCGCGGATACGGATACGAATGCAGATCATTGGATCCGCGAATACGGATATGGATACAGATCTCAACTTTCTTACGATTTTTACTCACTTGATAGTGCTCGTGACCTTAACTTTTACAATGTTGCGCGTACTTTGTAATGATGGACGAAAACGTAAACAAAGTTTGTTTTGAATAAACGTTAAATTCTTACTAAGAGCACAAAGAAAACATCGTCAAGAATATGATTTAAGTGCCTTCTTTGTAAAGTATTGTATTTATAATGTTAAGATATATGATTTTTGCAATCAATGTGAACCAAATATTGGTTGTCAGAAGACAATACTTTAAAGGAATTAAATAATAATTTTATATATATGTACTTTATAAAAGATATAAATTGTATAGCAGGTATAAAAGATCCGTCCTAGATCGAGATCCGCCTAGAAAGTAAAGAATACGGACACGGATACAAATCTTTTTCTGCCTTAAACAACCGCAAATACGGATATGGCACGACTTGTGGCACAACTACGAAGGTACCACCGTATTTTGACCGCATCTACTTCTATTTTCACTACTGTACACTATGAAACCGCATATAGTCTACCAATCCACACCTTTTTTTTTCATTCTAAAGCAAGACCCACGCTCAGTAGTGAGATAGAACCTAATAACCTAAAGTTTAATTGACGGGGTATCATCATTTTTAGAATAACATTTTTGTGGTAAATAAACTAGCAACACCACATACTTATAATAATAAATGTCACATAAAAATAGATATGATTTAGTTTGATGATTTAAATAAAAATAAAATATAAATTATTTAGTAATCAATATTTAGTGCAAATGATTAATTTTATAAATAGCATTCAATTGTGTCATTTTCTGTAAAAGATCCGTCTTTTCTAAGGTTAGCGACAAATGCGTTGCCAGTCCTGATAAGTATTTTCCCTTACCACCCTTCAGTCCAGAACATAAAGCATAACACTGTTGTTCTTAGGCAGAAATAGATGTGACCGATGATGCTTCCGGAGTCGAACCTCAAAGAGTTCTACCACCTTTATCATCTAAGTGTTTTCTAGGCCACTTTTGGAGAGTACATTTTTATAAAGTATTATAGTCTTATTTTTTTGCTATCGGTACCATTTGCAAATCACCTGCGTAGGTACAGTCAACAAACAATAAGACACGATTTATCCGGCTCGATTACCGGATAATTAACTTTACAGCGGACAGCCGACGCCTAATGAGATTTTGAACTAATCTTAGTTACAGATTAGTTGATCTTCATTCATGATTATGATGTTAGTCAACAGCTACATAATATGCTACTTCTCGTAATGTATCTTATTACTTTTTAATCAAATGATATGATATTCAATTACAACTATTCAATCATAACAATAAAGTTTGCAATTTATAAATTTAGAAAAATAGAATGTTACACTTTCGTTTGTAAGCATGTTTGATTTCGTTTGTAAAGAAAAGTTTGGTTTAAGATTTTTTTTATTTAAGGAATAATTGCAAACTCTGTTATTTAAATAATCAAAAATAACTATTTATCTTAAAATGTAATATTTTTAATGTATTTTTGATTTAAAGGTGCTTCTGCTTCCTGGATTAGAATTCCAGGTGACCGATTTTTCAAAGCATCGACATTGACAGAGAAAAGAATTATGTGTGTAATTCAGACGCAGCAGAAGTGAAACTTAAAAATAATTAATTATAAAATAAATTATTGCACAACAAGTATTGCACAAAGATAGGGTCGAGAATATGAAATACTGTGCAATATATTCTATGTTATTCTCTCGCCGACTGAATCCTATTCAATTTTGTGTTTGTTTTTTATCGTCGCGCAATAAAACTACGAAATTAATTTATTAGAATTACCTAGCAACATTGTTAAAAATATTAAAAAAAAAGCCGACTGCTATTACTAGCTTTCATTTGATATCCATTTTGTCGTGATAATAAAAAGTCGTAACTTTCCCCCCATTTGCAAGCGCCATTTTAAAAAATATATAGCCTATGTCACTTTCCAAACTGAGACGATTCCAAATGACATATCATACGTCACATTACATATACATTCAAACAAACATACATACATACGCTCGAAAAACATTATTCTCCTTCTGACACAGTCGGGTAAAAATATCTGCATTGTCCATGTCTTAGGCAGCATTTACTTTCTATTTCACAAAATTCCATCTACCCAAACATAAGTTATTACAAATTAACCGCGGAGCATAGATAGTAATACGTAAATCCATCAAGAAACTATTCCTAAGTATTCGATAGTCCTCTGAGCTGAACAGAGTACTTAGACCATTAATTTAGCTAAGTAATTTACCGATTGACTACCAATACACCTGTATCTAGATTCTAGACAATGTCGAAATGTTGAAATATTTATTTCAGTGCACAGGGTTGATACTGCGGAGGGCTAGTTTCTAAATGACAATGTGATCTAAACCGCAGTCTCATACATTCTTATCAATATTTTTTTAAATAATTATGCATAATAATATATAATAATAAAATATTTAATTAAATATAATAATAATAACGCATGGTTGTATTTAGGGTGAGGGGGAGGGCTTACTGGGATTAATTATTTATCGTGCCTACTACATCCATAAAAAAAAAAAATCTGTGAGCGTAAAATGTTTAATTTCAGTTTTTTTAACGACACAAAAAAATATTTATTGCTTATAGTAGGTATTACTTTCAAATCTATGTTTAGTATAACCTCATTTATATCTCGTTAAAAACTTATTTTTTATGGTTTTTAGTATACTTAAAATTAAGTTTATATACGCGTATAATAACTGAAGTCGTTTGATTTTTATCAAAAATAGCTTTCATACTTTCCTTAACTCAGTAATTACTAATATTTTAAATATAGGTACTTCAGTTTGCGTACGAGTACAATATCCTAAGTCGTTTCATTGTAATCAAAAAATAATTACTTATGAAACCAGTTTAGGTACTTCCTTTATCTTCTGGTAGCGATGTGCTGGGCCCTAAAATAACTGAATAACTAATCGTACACGATGTAATCACCGGCCGGTTAAACGCACCATTAACAACGAAACGGTAACAGTGCCGCTAATGAATCATTGAATGTTATCCGTACAGGCTGATGGTATATCACCACAGCAAGTATTCACCTTACTGTATTATACTTAGGGTGTTAACGATTCTTAAGTATTTTAAAGTTAGAATATGTAATATTTATAAGCCATCAAATTTGAGCGAGTTACACCAAAATTTAAAATATAGAAATATAACATTCGCTCGTCAAAATTGTACTACAATGTCGCGGCGGGGTACCGCTAAGTTTAGAGACTAGATACCTACCTACCTACCTAGCTAAAATAACATAGGGAGACTGGGTAATCGTCACGTTCACAGGCTAAACAATTTAAATCTAGCAAATAAATAGATAGTCAATCGAATAAAGGGTCTATCTAAGATAAGCGGTACCCTTCCGCCGCGACGTTGTAGTACAATTTTAACGAGCAAATGTTATATTTCTATAATTAAAATATACATAGGTGTAACTCGCTCGAATTTGATGGCTCATCTATAAATATTATTTTTGACTTTTTAAATAGTTGCCCACTTATCTTCATAGCGTTGGGTTTTTTAAATTTTTAATTTAATTTTATTAGCCCAATTTCGTAAGTTTTATTTAATCACAAGACGATAGATGAGGTTATTATTCATTGTTTCAAGAATGTAACTTAATTTGCCAAAATTTTGAGTTTGATTACTTTCTACTCATTGCGTCATATAGTAAAATGTATTGTTTTATTTGATCTATGACCCTTTAATCGAATGACAGGTATTTTACAATTAGACGACTCCAAGGCGTAGAAAAGGTTAATACATCAAATCCATCTTTCAAACCTACACGCTTAATTGTTTTATTTACTTTTCATTGGCCAAAAAATTGTGAAAAGAAATGAAATGAAATGACAATATTTAAAAAGTAGATCTTAATGTTTTTCGCTACACATAAAACGGTTTTGAAGGTGAATTAATAATAAAATTAATTAATTTTAAAACTTAGAACTTTTTCAAGTATTGTTTGGATTTTTTTATTGAAGAACAGTGATAGGATAGAAATTTGAATTTATAATCATCTTTACTAAAATTGTCTACAACAAAATTTAAATGAAAATCTTCATTAAAATTAAAGTTGTACCACTCTAAAGCCCCCGCTTCGGAAAAATACGGCGCTAACTGACTCAGTGGCTTACCTGAAACAAAAACCAAGAACAAGATTTTGATCTCGAAGCTTAAATGCATTGAAGAACCTAGAATCAATAGAACATATGAAAAATGATTTTCTTACAAGCTGCTGAAAAAAAAAATTCATGACTTTTTTGGACTTTTTCGTTACGAAAATTTTAGAAATACATTGAATTTTGAGACATTTTAAAGTAATTCTATGCGTTTACATGTGTGAAGTGTGCCTAGTGCATTCTCGAACTATGATGGAGAAAAGTTTTAAAAATACAGTTTTGAGAAAAACGCGTTTAAGCTTTCAAGCAGTGAAATCTTAAGTGTCATTGCGATCCCTGGTCCATAGATAAGTGTATAGGTTCACATCTTTTTATAATTGTATGTTGTCTGTACTTCTAGAAGTTCATAGTTGTAAAGAAGGGTCTCATATATCGAAGCGGAGGGGTCACGGTAGGATTGGACATATTCGACTATTGATCTCAACACTCCAAACACCTGCATCATTTGACTGTAGTATAATGACATATATATATAT
>MOOZ01011297.1:1182378-1221246 GCA_002930495.1 Cecropterus lyciades | reverse complement strand
ACCTATTATTAATGCAAATGTTGAGTGACGATGTATCACGCAAAAAAAAAACCATATAATACCTATAAAGTTCAGAGTCTCTACATCGCATTTATTAAAAATGGTTAAGAAGAGTAAACATTAGGAATAACGCAATAATTTTTAAACTTTTTCCTACTGTTTGTCTTTATTTCATTTAAATCCATCTACTCAAATCGTAAATTAACCACTCTGTAGAATTGAGTATAATTACATAAGTGGGTGGACCGATGACCTGCAGAAGACAGCGGGAAACCGTTGGATTCAGATAGCACAGGACCGGTTGGAGTGACGCCGTTTAGGGGAGGCCTATGTCCAGCAGTGGACCTCTAAAGGCTGATGGATGGATGACATAAGTGGGTGATACACATGGGTCCATCCATTTTAAAGTACAGGCAGTCCTCGACTTACGTCATTTCGAGTTACGTTGAACAATGTTTTGACATTATTCCTCAATCATACGTCAATTGTTTCGATTTCCGGCATAGGAGAATTCATTTTTCGCGAGGTCAAATGTCGAATTGTAGTTTATTGTCAACGAACAATCAAGACGTAATACATACAAAGTTTATTTGCATCTTTTTTTATTATATTATTATTTAAGTACAGGCAATTAAGTGATTATAAATCTGAATATGCCACCTAAACAAGACAGTAATAGTAAAGTGAAGAAGGGAGTAGAAAGACAATTACAATGGAGGTGTAATTTAAGATTATAAAAACTGAAAGATTGCGGTTGTCCAATTACATCAAACCTACCATCAAAACTACCAATTTCATAAGTAAATAATCATTTTAAGAACTTACTTTAGATAATAATGCATATCTTTTGTTTCAAATGCAGTTTTTATTTAAACTTTTAGTCCTTGTTGGAACTTGTTAGAACGTAACCCTTGAGTTTTATATGTAAACATACGAAAAAGTAGGTCTCGACTTACGTCGTTTCGATTTACGTCGCGTATTTCACGAACCTAACATGCCGTAAGTACGAGGTCTGCCTGTATATATTAATAAATTCTCAAAAAAAGAAAGCAAAAACTTAACTCTATAACACCGCTCAAAGAAAGATTAACGGGTTACAAGACCTTATTTTCGAAAACAATGTGGAATACTTAGGAATTTTAACCGCATTATTTTTACTATATTTTTATCTTTCACTTCTTTCATAAACACAATAGCTGGTTGATTGTTCTGCTGACGCTACGTTACTGAAAGAACGATCACTCCGTTGACGAGTGAAAAATTCGGCGCGCGACCGCGGTGTGTTACTCACCCGCGAGTGGCCGCACTAAACTGCACTCATTTAGTCGTGTTTAAAGCCTGCCGTTGTACCTACTATACACATTATTGCCACGATAGCGCATTCATACTTCAGTATCCGACTACAGTTGAACAACAACATGAACCTGCCCACCAGAGAAATAATACTAGAACGGAATGTTACGTGGAAATATCTGCATTGGAATGGCGTGATGGTTTGTTTCAGGCCTGCTTCAGCTTTGGGGCGTCCTATACCCAGTGGTTGGGATTTCAATTATTTCAGCCAGTGAGAATACAAAAAACAAAAAATATCCCCATAGTCCCTTAAAAAATGCGTATTTTGATTTTTTGTCGAGAATTTACTTGTATTTAGTTCGTGGAACAAATTACGTTAGTACCTACAAATTACAAGGCTCTTAAACCGGCGTTGCCTGTAAAAAAAGTATATGTATAAAGTATGTAAGTATGTCATAAGTAAATCATTTTTATTTATATACCAACACATACGTATATGGAATTGAATTTATATAAACTTTATATTTTTGGTCACCTACATCAAAATTTGCCATCCAATTTACCAATTATTAATGTTAATTAACAATAATTGGTTCTTGAGCTCGATTCTAAAAACACGTAGTTGTAACCAAAAAGACACATTAAACCCCATTCATTATATAGTATAGTCGATAAATACATAAAACACATTCCAATTTCTTTATTACCTCATTCCGATTCCGCCAGTGACGGCATGTCAATATAAGAAACAAGATAGATGTCGCCACTTCACTACTAACTAATGAAAACGGTTCTCAGTACGTAAGTAGCCGAATATCAGTCTTATTTCTTGTAGTAATAGTTCAAAATCATATAGATTGTTAAAGACGATGTCGCCAATGTATCTATTGCGAATTTTCAGCGAAAATCCTACATACAATTTCGATTTCTCTCGTTTGATTATAAAGTTCCTTGTATCTCTATTTCGAAGGTATTATACGACCTTTGATAATTGCATCGCTTCGATTGTTTACATCATTGCAGCCGTTTCACTCACACACAATGCAGTTGAGGTCGTCCCTCTCGCTCTCACGTACGTGACTGGACATTCAGATGCTCGCTTCGGCCAGATAATAGCTGGTCGGTTTGACAATAACATTAGTTCGGATAGGAACCGCTTTGATTGGATTATTGAAAGATCGGCGTACAGTGATTTATGACAGACTGGTTCGCGCTACCACTAATTTATGGGATTTGATGAAAACATTAAAGGTTATGCAAATTAAGGTAGAACCCTTCGTAGGTAACGGTTAACCCGAGGGCCACCAACATCCGCTAGACGCTGCAAGCAGAGACAGAAATTTAGCAAATTTCGTGACCTTATAAGATCTGATGTATACTGTAGGTCTGTCCTTCGATGGACAGGATGATCGTGTCCCGAAGGAGGTTTAATGGACTGTATTTGCGATGATAAAATGCGACGTGCTATATAGGGTCACGCACGCAGATGCTGCTGAACGGCACAGTCTCCTGTATTGGGTATAATGCACCATCGCCTTACCCTTAGTTCTAGCTGTCATTATTTTTTAATCATTTGTACTTTAGACCCGTTGTTCATTAATTCACATTGCTGTAAAAAATCATTGCTGTAAGGGTAGCAATGACTATGTTTTTTGAGCTTATAACATCTTGTGTTGTGTATTTACCCTTTGAACCAGAACACAACAGCGCTAGATCAAAATTAAACAGTACCAACCAGTCCTACCTTCAGAACATCCTTGCATACCGTCTCATCCCACCCGTTGCAGCATAACACCCCAAATATGCATAGGGGTACACGAGGCCCACTAGTACTCAGAACTAAAGTTAAATTCGCGAGTGATAGATACGCGGCGTTCGCGGAATGTAATTTCCACGCTCCCTCCGACACTCACCACCCACCCTGTACGGGAGTTACTGCTGTTTTAAAACAAATTTTATATCTACTATTTTTTTAATATATAAGTAGACTGTTTGGTAAGTTACCACTCCCGATCCTGGACTTCTATAATCAAACCCAAATAAGATTAGATTTACCCTACACTGACTTGATGACTAAGTTGGAATTCCTCAGATAATAGTATGTGACTCACCTGCCTGGTGCCTTACGTACCTTAACCCTTCAGACCAGACCAAGCTAATTAGGCAGATATAAGTTTGAATATGACGCCTTCTAATTATATAGTTTTTGCCACATTGAAGAAGAAAATAGAAATTTCATATAAAAAAGCGTATGTAATTGATTAATAGCAATGGGCGCTATTAATCAATTACATACGCATCTGTGATCCACCCTTAAAAGATGTTTTTTATAACAGATTGCAGTAACAAATGATCATGCAGTCCATCTGATGATAAGTGACGTCTTCTGCTCATGGACGTCCACAAAGAACGTCATTTAGAACGGCTTCAGAAGGCTATCAGAAGTCAATCATAGATGCGTTGCTACTGACGAAGACTAAGAGAGACGAGAGACAAAGATTACCTCATATAAAAGTAAGCCGATTATGACTGGTTTTTATGTAAAATGATGTACACCAAAAACCCAAATTAACTTACTTGAAGTTAGCTAAAGAAACATTGCTACATTACAAATAAGATGATTGCTATTTCTCGCAAGTATGGAAAACTTAGCTTATTATAAATTTAAAACCTATAAAAATATCAGTTATATTTATATAAATGATGTACCTAACATTACATGTTTGCATATTATGTTCAAACATGATTTTGACGGAACTTTCGAAAAGAATGAAGAGCAACGAACGTACCATTAAGGAAACCTGGAACTATCCAGCAAAAATAATATTTATCCCAAGAGAAAGTTTTTAAACATATCCGCTTCAGAAACTAAAAATAAAAACAATTGGATTATGATTCTTATAGTAGATTTACTAATATAACTTTTCCTGCTCACTGGTCGAGTGGACGATCTGCCACCAACGCTTTATTCTAATAAGGAATATGATCTTATACATCCTGTATTTAAGATTTATAAATATATCAAACTTTTTTGCATCTTTATATGACGCTGCATATCTATATTAATAAATCCATCAAGGTGTACGATAGACTTGATTGTAACCTTACCTAAATAATAAAACATAAAAAATACTGATTTCGAGTCGACAACATATATTCGCAAAATTCGGATGGTCGAGTATTTTGATAAATTCTAATGGTGCAAATAGTCGCCATATTGGCCACTTGGATGCCATCTTGAATTTCTTAAACCCGATTCCTCATAATAATATGATAAACATGCCATCTAGCGGCGTTCCTTACCTTAGATAGTTTTGATATTGTATACTAGATGGCGTTACAAAAATTTACCTCGCATTTCTATATTACGCTGCCGCGTTGTTGAGAACGTGTGTAGGTTTGTATACATTGTTTGTATACATATGCTCGAAATTTGAATTTAGGTGTCGCTAGCACTGGGATCAGTATATTAAACTGTAAACTAGCTTACTACAAGAGGTGGCGTCTACCGAACTGGCAGCTTTTAAAAGTATCTGCTTCTGAGTCTAAGTTGTAATACCTTTTAGTTGATTATAATTACAAAAATATCTACATACATTTTGTAAAATATTATGTATGAGTCACATTTCATTCTCATCTAGTATGACATAAAGACGCGATGTTGAAATACTCTTGGGAATATCCACTTTTGAACGTTTCCACGTCTTTTTTAAAGAGATTGTTTTAATTTGTTTTGTTAGCAAAATATACAAGATTAGAATGTAAATTTCTAGTTTATAGACTTTGTAGAAATATGCACTTACATTTAGGCTAATCGGAAATACACTTTAAGCATTAGATACATAAAAGTATATCACCAATCCCATTCATCCGTCACAGCCTTTTTAAGTTCACTACTGCACCCAGGCATCCCCCAATGGGAATTTTGTCAATAATCCCTACATGATTTTTTTGAGTGTCCCGTTTTTGAGTTGAATTATTATTCACACAACTCAAAAACACGAATTTTAGAAGAGAGTCAACTAAAATTTAAACAATGCTGTTTTATATTTTAATAATAACTTTAATCAAAATATTTTTTAAACTTAACTCGTTTTTTTAATGAGTTAAGTTAAATAAAATATTTTACGGCTCTATTTTAGGTACATCATAATAAAACATTTGTTGATTAAAATTGTATCTTAAACTTAAAATTGATGAATTTTTAATTGTGCAGTTGTAGATTTATGCAAAACAGAGATACGTTGCCATTTCCTCCCTGTAAGATTCGGGCAAATTTCCGTTGCAGCTCCTGGTCCACCACCCCGCGGCCTCTCACGACGGATGCTCCGGAAAATTGCTACAATGATTGTGAGCGGGAATTCCGAAATGAAGGAAATGTACTTAAACCCGGCTCGCGACGCGATACCCCGACGTACTCTTTGTTATTTCTAGCTCTTGAACATGGGAAATTGGATTTGAATAAGGACCTATCTTATACTATATTATTTAAGAGCAACTATAAGTATAAAGAAAGTTATAAAAGCTAATACAGTTGGCTAAAAGACAAGAATGTAAGGCCGTAAAAACAATATAAAAAACAGCCAACATAGTTGGATTTTTTTTAGAATTCTTTTATTTATTTGATTTAATTTTTATGCTTCCTTTACATTCAAATGAGCTCGTAAGCAGCTTTGAAGAAGGTAGATCTCTTTGTGGTTCGACTCTGAATAGACTTATCCACACTTTTTTCTACCTAATGAAAACAGTGTTAAGCGCTGCTGTGTTCTACTTTAAAGGGTGATATGGGAAATATTCTTATTAGAGGCGTTTTAACTTAGACATCAGGGGTAGCAACGTAACTATCTATTGGACACACCGCGGGGGTAGCGCTCTAATCTTATACGGGGTTAAATGCAGATGATATGTGTACGGGATCCACATACCTTTAGTTTGCCTGCTTGTTCGTTTGCTATTATTTTATAAAAAATGCTTTACTCAGAACGAAAAATCTAAGTGTACTTCCCATCAATAAAATTTGTATGGTAATTGCTACGCTGCTCGAATTTTCAACATAAAGTATATGCTGACTCCATGAAAGTATAAACATAAACAAACGCTAAAAAACGCTTTCTACACTCATAGCCCCACAGTAGGATTTTTTCCTGTGTCGTGAGTGCCATGGACACACAAAGACGAATACACAAACACCCAGACACAGAAACCTAAACTCATCATTCAGATGTCTATCTGGTCGGGAATCGAACCCGGGACCCACTGCGTGTCAGACCAGTATGGTGACCGCTCCGCAACGTGGGTCGTCGTAGTCTGTCTGCAAAGATTCATGTGTTGAAAATAATTCAAAATCATTTATTGTGAAAATATATTTTTTTAATTTTATTTTTATAATAAAAGTATATGATAAAACTATATTTATAATAATAAGTTTTATTTAGGTAAAAACTGATTGATCAGATTAGTTTCCAAAGAAATAAAAAAGTCAATGTTTTTCTCGCATGACGTTTGATAATGGTTGTAAGTAAGAATGAAATACTGTTATTTTGTTAAGGAAATAATTTTATTTAATACAATATTAGTTTATTATACAATATACGTTTATAAGCGTAAACACAATAGCAACAGACCGAACATGGGGAGGAAAACTAAGTATTACGAATTGATATTAAATTCATGTATAATATAGGTTTGTCAACTGTCAATCGATCAGAGATGCCGTTAATTTGAAACGGGGTGAAAGTTTTTTTATAAAACTCTTAACTATGTCCGCTCTTTGTCCCTATATATAATTAAAAGCTCTATGTATTTATTTTAATTTCTTTGTCTCTAACCTCTAATTTTTAATTGTCTTTAACCGTCAAACTTACTTTTACCCGAAGACGATCACAAATATATTACTGCTCCTGAAGAGTGTGTGTGAAAAGAGTGTGTGAAGAGTGTGATGACGTCAAAAGCCTCAAAAATAAATCTCCTAAGCTTAATAAATTAAGTCTTAGAAGGCAAATATACAATTTAAACAAATTATGATATTATCCTACCACAAAAATTGTGCTTATTATATTAATCGGACTTGCAAATTACTCAAGAAATTATTCAAATTTATTACAAGTTACTTACGAACAAAATATTATTTTCTTATGTAGGTATCTACGAAGGCAACAATTATGTACCTATGTACGTAACCACATTTGTTGTAATAGCTGTATGAATTAAACTCGTAGTAAAAAAGGTTATTCGCAATATCAGTATATAGATTGAAGATGTTAATCAAACCGCTTAAGACATTAAAAGTCTGCCTTCTGCCGGGAGAGTAGGAGACAATCAAAAACACATTAGAGCACACCCCGACAGCCGCTCACCTAGCCGCTAGACTTGGCTGAATAAATAGCTGGCACTTAACACCACGCTGGTCTCTGAACGGAATAAAGAATAATATAATTAAATGTAGACAGTTGTCAATAAAATTGGCGGCAATAATGCCATTTATTTTTTCAAAAACGAATAATGTCTGCTTGTCTACTACCAATGGATAACTTAAAATCTGATAGGTAATAATGGTTGTCTAGCTCTACATCTCATAAAAACGATAAGGTTTGATTATTTTATCAGATTAAAGTAACAAATGAACATGCAGTCCATCTGATGGTAATTGCCGCCCATGGACATCTGTAGGCAACTTCATATGGAACAGCGTTTCTATCTAACGACGATCACAAATGCGTTGCGAAACGCAAGAATTGTTTGACGCTAGAAATAGGTGTGGCGGTGGTACCTCCCTGGTCGAATTATACTGGTTCTAGCTCCATGAAATTTTTAATTGATGTATATAGTCAATAATTTCGGGAAAGCCAAAGATTTAATTTCTCCTTTTTTATTTTCACGATTTTATTGTCAACCTAGACATGTTTGTTCTAAAGATTGTTGAAGTTTCGTTGAAGTAATAACAAATAAGTAATAAATTAATGAAATTTAATAATACTTTTTAGAACCATTCGTTACCTACATTTTTGTTAAAATCCTGAATTTTGATCGACTTTAAAAACCATCGATAATAATAATGTAGAGCTAAATTTTTCAAGAAAGATATTTTTTATAATTGGAGTTTTTTTTAACAGCTATGGTATACATTTTTTTGCTCATTATAAATACAAAACAAGGGAAAAAATACAGTGACACATTTATAACAGAAAGGAAACCGCTTAAATATTTGATGCCAGAAGAGAAGGTTGCTTCGAAAAATCTCGTGTTCCGTTTGAGAGAAATCTCGGTAAATAATATATTTGAAATGTTCCGTGAGTTTAAAACAGCGGTTTTTATTTCCGCCATCATGCATTTTTAACTTCAGTTGTTTGTTGAACTTGTTTTATGTCAATTTTCTGATGTTCTCCTTTTTAACAATGTTCTTCAAATATGTTGTAAGCGTCCTTCGTAAAATGAATGACTTATCACAAAATCAAGTAAAAATAATTTGATTTGTTAAAAATAGGTAAATAATCCAATCGAATCAAGTGCCATCATAATTTAACTTATATTTTTGAAAGGTTGATTACGTCTCAAAAATTGTTTTCTTATATAATTTAAATTTCTACATACTACAATATCTGTAGTTATTTGTTGTGATTTTTAAACTTTTTGGCGATATCGTGCCCTTATGAGTTACACGCGTTTATTATACAAAACGATACTAGTAACGCCATCTAGTAGCTAATAGCGGAACTACAACGACACGGCGTCTAAAATGGTTTTTATCTAAAACAAAATCGCTTGTACATTTTTATTATTAGTCGGCTTACCGCCGTAATCTAAACATTTAATTTATATAATAATACGTTGGAATAGAGCGTAATTGTTACATATTTAGATATATAACAATAATGCTCTATTCGTAGTTCGTATTCAATAGTATGGACGTCTTGGAGGTGGTAATACTCTTTGTTCCAATTCGATTTATTCGTTTCAATTTCAACTGCGCCACTGTTAGTTATCCTACTAGTAGTTTATCTATCTATCTAACTTATGTTCCGTTTTGAGAGGTATTTTAAAGTTATGTAGATAGTAAATATTTAGTGGTTTCAACTTAGCTTCAAGATTTGCAGAGCATTTTGACAGTAGCGTAGCTGAGTAATCAAAGGCCCTGGGGCAAAAAATAAACTAGGCCCTAGTTTATTTTTTTTTCAAATGAACTATCTAATTTATTTAATCCGAATGTAGGAGAAATTTTTACTAGTTCAATTTATAGCTTGTGAGAGTACGAGGGCCCCCCTGAGTTTGGGGCCCCGGGGCACTGCCCCATCTAGCACTCCGGTATCTACGCCACTGCATTTAGATCACTTCCAACCGCATTCCTTCTGTCATATAGGACAACGATCACCCATGGTCTGCTCTAATCTCCCTTTACAGTTCTCGAGTGGTGTAATAGGAATATCTGATTTTTGCGTTTAATATTGTATGTCTCTGCGTTTATTTTTGTGATTCGGGAAGATTAGAGTCGTAGGACCGTATGATATCGCGGCCATTTGATGGAACATCGACCCTATTAATTACAGTGTACCAAAAAAAAAACTAAGTGTAAACAAAATAACTTATAAATCAATTCAATAAAAATAATAAGTATATCTGTAACACACGAATAATGCGATTCGATTGTTAAAAGATTTAGAAGAATAAGAAGAAATATAAAATTATAAAGCAGTAGACGTTCTACTTTATCTTTTTTTTTTGAGCATGCAGTTCTTGATAGTAAGTGTATCTGCAAGGAACTTCCTCTAGCAGATCAGAAATAAATAACAGATACGTAACGTATCTTCCGAAGAATAAGATGGCCGCCTCGTATGAAAGTGAGAAACTATGTCCTTCCACCGAAGCCCAAGAACTGCTTAGAAGTAGAAAATACTAAGACTAATAGACTAGAAATAGGCGTGGTGGTGGTACCTCCCCCGGTCGATACATACTTGTTCTACAACCTTAAAAAAACATATACACATTTGTTAAACGATTTATTTAAAATAAATTCTACCTTGCAATATGCAATAGTGGCGCAAATTTAAATAAAACGCCTGAAAAACACAAGCCGTAGGACTTACAGCGCTGAAAAAATACAAATAAACTAGGTAAGGGCTGATCTAAGCCTTCGCTAACCGAAGGACGTATTTACATACGGGGCGTCAAAAATCAAGTACCTACCTTCAGTTAAATAAATGCAGGTTCCTTGAAACTAACGTGCCACATTAAAAAAGATAAGCTATAAACTATGGGAGATTTACTATCGAATATCATCGAGTTGCTAAACAATTAAACGAAATTATCTAAAAATATCCGTTTGTAATTCTAAAACAGTTGTATATTTGTTATTAATTATTTGCATGTGTATCTGACAATTTGCATAAAAGCATCGTGATAGCCGCTGTATAGACGTTGATGGAAATCTGATGGCATTATAGATTCTAAAAACACTATCAATTTTAAAAGTAGTAGTTGAACCAGTATGGCTAGAGCGAGGAGGTACCAACGTCACGCCTAATTTTTACTGTAAAGCAACTCGCGCATTTCAAAGTACTATGGATTGCAATGTGTGAATGCCAGTTGACCTAAATATGGGGTGACCATCTTAGTCCTAAGGAAGGGCAACGCATGTATAATTGACTTCAGGTAGAAACTCTGTTATACGCTCAGTTGATTAAAAATATTCATAGGAGCACTTTACAATGACTTTGACTGAATGCTTGTTTGGTACTACAACTTGGTAACAATAAAATAAGAAAGGTTTCCATGATATCCATATCGACTGTGGTTGAATAAAGTCTAACTTTAGGAAATTTTCACGCTAAATTATTACGACCATACCATTTAAATATACATTTTCGCTCAACAATCTCTTCGCTACTACATCACGGTCGAACAATTGATCCAGCGGCGGGATCAAAGGCTCGTCGATGCATGCGCAAGCGCATTGTACATTGTACGCTAATGCGCACTGAGACGGACGGACGGATCTGCATGCGACCATTGTGTATACATACGCTACAGGACCGTGGGAGTTTGCTGAGATATTTACGAAATGCGTTTTAGGATATATCTTGGACGGGATGAAATATTTAGTGTCGGGAGGACTTCAATAACGAGATACGTTTTTCCTATTTCTGCTAACTGCAGTGTGCTTTGTTCTGGTTTGAATGGACAAAAAGCAAACGAGGCGTTCGACCTTAGCCTTAAAGGCTACCCTTTGCAATGCCATCCCCATGACTCCTCAAACCAATTTGGGGTTGCAGGCACTGGCGAATCCATTATCATTTTGGGGGAGGATGCAGTCTCTTACATTTTAGAGGGTTTTGGGTCCTATTTCAGAATTTTGCCGACTGACGTATAGAATAATGCAATTAGATTTTAAGAGCGGGTTGAGCTTAGGTTCCCCGACCCTCTATTAGATCCTCTTTCTCCTCCTAATTATGATGGCTCTCGAATTAAACATCAAACAGCTTTACAAACGTTAATATTCGAAAACTGGAACTGGATTAGCAAGTTCGGAGCAAATAATTCCATATTTTTATTTAATTACAATTATACGAAGTTTTCAAACTTAGTCCTCTAGGTTAGCAAAGCATCCTCCATAAGGGCTACTTATGGTAGATTGCTAATCTCGAGGGCTAAGTTTAAATACCTCGCATATATCTCCCTTACCACATTCTTCAGAACAAAACACAACATTGCATAATACTGCTGTTATTAAGCAGAAATAGATGTGGCTCTGGTGCTTCCGAAGTCGAACCACAAAGAGTTTTACCACTTTTAAATACTCGTAAATAAATATTTATAAATGCTTCTTATTTTCTTCCACACAGAATAATAACATGTCGAAACGACGAATCTTACTAGACCATTGCCATCTGAGTCATCGTAACAAGATTTATTAACATGATAAGTTATGAAGGTGAAAACCTTCATGGTTCGACTCCAGCGGCATCATCGCCATTCTCTGATGGATCTTGGATTTTCATGTAATGGGGAGGTTGATATTTTATATTTTTAATTTTGTGGGAGCTCTTAGGGGAGGTCTATGTCCAGCAGTGGACTTTTAAGGGCTGATGGATGGATGGGGGCTCTTAAAATGTTTGTGATGGTAGAACCACTTGTGTGTGTTGTCTTTGTATTTCTGATGAAATATACTTATCCGAGACGGGTAGTAACGCATTTGTGGCTAACCTCTGACCTTATTTAGGGTTGATTACAGATGAGTGGTAGTGCCACTTACCATCAGGTGCATGCTCGTTTGCTACTTCCATGTAATAAAATAAAAAAATCCATGTGACATTGAACTACTACTACTTACATTGAGGGAGGGGGAGCTTTTACTATCCACCCCGTTTAATAATATCTAATACCTATACAAATTCTAATAAATAATATAATATTTTAATAAATAGTGCTAAGCGCTCCTGTTTGGTTTTTTGTTCTGGAGGGGAAAACCTTCAAAAGGTACCCAACGCCTTGGGAGCGACGTAAGGGTTATGTGGAATTTTTACTGCACAAAAACCCCCCCGGTGGCCGTCCACGGCGCTATTAAGAGGACCCCGGGATCTCCAAAGCAACGCAACCGGAGTCCTCTGAGCGCGTCGCCTCATCGGGCTCTACCCATGTGAGTGGCTGGGCCCACCGCATCATCTGGTCTTTACGACGATATGCAACCACACATACCGCCGTCCTTCCCGGGGTCGCCTAGCTGGATGGTTCGAGCTCCCACTCTTGCCGCCTGCAACCCCGGAAGTCCCCTTTTAGTCGCCTCTTACGACAGGCAGGGGGTGCCGAAGCCCTGTTCTGATCCCGGTACTATAGAGACGCGGTACTGCTACAGACGTCCGGGGCGACTCGTTCTCCGAGCGGGTTCAGCGCGCTCCCTGGTCCGTTCGGCGTCTTCCTTTGCTGACATCACGTCGCCACAACAATGGCCGCCGAAGAAAGGTCCGCTCCTACTTTTTCGACGAGGATCCGCCGCTCAGACTCCCAAGCTGGGCAATACTGGAGCATGTGCTGTGCGGAATCCTCGGTGAGCCCACAATGGTGACAGAAGGCCGTCATTTGTCTTCCTATCCTGTTCAGATACTGACCGAAACGGCCATTTCCGGTGAGCATCTGAGTCAGGCGGTATGTCACTTCTCATCCCTACGCGGTAGATCGGCAGGATAGCTTCAACCACCCGTTGGCGTACACTGCATGGCTCCTCCCCAGGACTGTCGCTGCCACGTACAATATGGTACGATACCCGCGGGCGAATTGAATTACGATCTTACGTTGCGTGGAATTTAACTTCCGCGTGCAGCGCCGGCTGCCAGGCAACATGTCCGACCACACCGGCGCCCCGTAGAGCGCAATCGAGCGCACCACCCCCGCATAGAGGCGGTGGACTTCTTCCGTTGGTCCCCCGAGATTCGGTAGCAGTCTGTGCGTTGCACCTGCTACCTTGAAAATCCGGGGGACGAGACGATCGAAGTGCTCGTCGAAGCACCAACGGCCGTCCAGTGTTAGGCCCAGGTACTTCATGTACCTGCCTATCCGGACGTCCGCTACGCCAACACACATTGAGGTCTCAGCTGGCACGATTCTCGACGTTCGGCCTTGGGACCTCGGTCTTCTGGGACGCTATCTCGAGGCCCAACCTGCGGATCTCCGCCACGACGCATACCACTCCGAGTTTTGCTAGCCATGCCGTCCTATCAAAACACTTCCGTGAGGACGAGGGATGTGGATCGTACTACCGCGTCGTAGGAGATATTCCACAGGAGTGGGCCAAGTACCGAACCTTGCGGCACTCCACGCACGACGTTCCTCCTGCGAACGCTTCCATAGCGACTAGGGAAGCGGATGTTTCTGTCCAACAGGTACGCCTTTAGAACCTCCTGTAAACAAGAAGCACCTGATGAACAGACGGTAGAAGTACCACCTCCTAATCTATTTCTAGCGTAAATCAGTTCTTGCGTGTCGGTAGAACCGGAGAACCACACGCTTCTAGGTGTGGTTCTCCGGCTCCGGCCGGCTCACATATATTTGAGGCGACCATCTTAGACCTCGAGAGCAACGCATCTGTGATCGACCCCTGTTTTATATGAAATTGCTTACCGATGTCCATGGGCGGCAGTAACCACTTACCATCAGGTGAACTGCTTGCTCGTTTGCAACTTCTTCTAAAAAAAATTATTAGACGTGTCAAAATTCTTGGTATTAGACTTGCACAAGAATTGACCAATTCTTTATCTCAACTTAAAATGGAAGACATAATTAAGTGGTCACCTCAGGCTATGCTATAATTAGGCGCTTAGATTTCAAATTAGTGCCCCAGGCGATAATAATTAATTACCTACTATTTTTAATTTCCAACTGAAACCTATTACAAAGTTTACAATTTGTAGATGTCATATTTGTGTCTATATGATTACTGACTTACAGACCTCACCAAGGTCCTAACCAGGACCCCTCATAGGCATAATTGGATGCACATTGTATTTTAATAAATTAAGATGGACAATATTATCTTCTATTTTTTATATTAGTGCTTAATTATGTGAATTTTAGTAAGAACAGTAAGTAATCATGTTAAATTTAATCATCTTTGGGGAAACAGCCACATCCTCCATCCATCCAAGCTAACGCGCCGATGACTGATGACTTTTATTGAGAAATAACACGAGTTTTGACGGTTCGCATTAACGTTCCATTAAGGCGAACGTGAAATAAGAAACAAAAAGTCAATTATAATTACTAAAAACGATGCGGGTTCGTCGACCCAAGAACAAAAGCCTTCCGCGACCCGTCGAACCCGCGATCGTGATAGCCTATGTAACTCATTATATCCGATTTAATTTTATATTTCCAAGCGTCCATTAGGGCTCCATTCACGATCAGGCATCAAGACAGCGCGCCCGTGCCCGTGTGTGCATTTTAAAAAATAAAAACAAAAGCGCGCGCTCGACGAACCTACTCTTGTCTGTGGTTCGCGCTCTATCCCTCTCTGCCACCATACAAAACGTTCACCATCTCTCTCTGTAAGCTATAATAAAACATAATTGGTTTTAAATGGATAGGATTGGCGATGCGGAGAATAATAACCGAAGAAGCAATTTACCGTCGGGCGGAGGAGCGCACCTCACTTATTAAAGGTTCCCTTCTCAAAAATTACTCTATGCATATTTATAAGAACGTTTTGGTGACCGTAGACGAGTACTTAATTTTCTGAAACGAAGCGTGATGTCGATTAAGAACAACCGTAAAATATTTTGGGTGCATTCAAATTTAAATATTTACATGACTGTCATTAATTTTACTGATTTGTAAAGTAAGATTGTATCTTTGAGGTGTTTCTTAATTGTCCGTTACCAAAGGGAGACCAAGGATTTTACAGTGAATATTGGGTGATAAATAAAACACTGATTTACATTACTTCATACTTTATTATAAAATTATACAAATACATCAGTGTTTTGAGGATAAGTAGTTACTCATGTTTATACAGCCTTCAAGTTCACAGCAGTTGAACATAGGCCTAGAAGAGGATACTGCAGTCACTACGCTTGTTCGTGTAAATATAGGTATCCTCTTCGCACCCAGACGCTACAAATCTTCTGGAGTAAGTCTCAATCGCTCCCTACAACTTCAGTAGGAAGACAGGTGCTATACTAGACTAGGACGACACAACAATATAGTGGCTATAGTAGATTGGGTTGTTTGAGTTATATAAAATCCAAGTGCAGAACTTATTAACAAAGCCACAAAATCACGTATACTTGTATACGCGCTTTTATTAATATTATGAGTACTTACGTCAAAACAATACCTATTTCTAGCACAAAGCAAGTCTTGCATTTCGTTGGTAGGGTATATATGCTGGCAGATTTAGGTCGCCCATCTTAGTCCTCAAGGTGTCAACGCATGTTACAGATGTCCATGAACACCAGCAACCTCTTAACATCAGATGTCAATCCAACGATTCGCTAACATTGATATTGGGAGAAATTTAAAATCCATCCATCATCATCCCATCCAAATTTCAACTGCGTTTGTTACTGTATAACTCCAATAAATATCATTTTCAGTTAATAGCTACACCTAATTAAGTCGCAGCATTAATATGCTTGTTAGTTAGGAGACTTTTAGAACTTAAATTAAAATCGCATCTCTTTCTTGTTTATAGTGAATATTGATATTTTTGTGTACACGTAGGTAGCACGAATGTACTCTGCAACGTTATAAATATATACATAAAAAAACAGGACATCTGACCTCCTGCATTAGTGCCCCTGAAGACTTATTGGATCAATTCTTAGAAATATATTTATAATTTCTTAATATATAATTTCCTGCTACACAACGTCAGTTCAAACTAATAAATAATCCCCTCTGAGATGTGAGCCTAGTGTTCCTCATTAACAAGTACTTTTAGCGAAAGTATCAATGTTTTTACTATTTTAGGTTATTTACGTTACATACATATAGTGAGAAAGATTACTGTACTGTACCTAATCAAATCTGATCGTATGATGAAACTTCAACTCGATGTCAAGAATAACTGTACCCACAGAAAAAACAATAACAAATATTAAATAAACCCTTTAAAACTATTGCTACAAGTACGTTGAAGGTAGCAATAGCGGAGGCGCTTCTGCAATCATATCATGAACACCTAAACTTGAAACACAAACTTGCCGATTTATTCTATGCTAGCTCAACGAATCTGTTTTCTTAGCCTCGCACGCTATGTGCCATAATAGGACTGGCATTCTCTTTATTTTAGATGAATAATGTGCTTAACCTCATAAATTGCCATCGAGAAAAAAACTAGACGAGTCGATAATGTCTGCAGTTCATACGGCAAACGACCACTTACTGGCCACTTAAATTTTACACACAGAAGCAGCTTCCTTCAAAAATTACACAGCACATTATGTAGCAACATGTGCATAGATGTGGAGATGCGATGTTGATGGTCGAGGCGTGGTCTGCGTAGATGTATATTAGTAAATTATTTCTGCGAAATGAACGCGGCAATTAGGCCGTAATTGCACGGCACCGCCCGCAGACCGGCGGCCCAGCGGCCCGGCTGAGATACACTCCGATAAAATACTTGTTTATGCCCACCATTCCCGAACTTAACTGATGGAACCCTTTTAGTTTTGACGCCAAATCTCTCCCATATATTCCGCGAATTCCTAAAATATCCCACGCATTTATCGAAGGAAAAAGTTTAATAAACCCCGCACAATCCGACACAGAATACCTGGCAGGCTGCCGATTATTTGAAAGAGTAAAAAACGAAATCAATCCGATTTATCCCTTGCCTGTACTCTACCTACGGAGCGCGGACCTCACTCAATCAGAACTGCGCCGATCAAAATGCAAATGTGAACATTTTAGTCGTTTTGCGGCCGCAGGATGAGGCCACCATAAACTGGCAACAAATTATACATCGGTTTTATTTTTAATTGCTATGGACGAGCCACCGTCTTCGCCAGGGGCCTACTGACCCTTCTATTTTTTGAATTATTGCGCCCAGACACGTGATTGGCCGCCGTGGAAGCGTTAACGTTCAGTACTTCATATTTATTAGTGTTATGTTCGAGTGGGGCGACGATAAAATCTAAAATGAATTATGTTTCTGTAGAAAGCTGCAACGTATATACCTGTCCTTTTTCAAAATTTTGTCCTGGAGGCGACTTAGTTAAATGTGACAAGTACGGTAATACGTCCAGTGGACGCTTTCAAAAATTCAATTTTAGTAAAAACATTGCGAAAACTTCGCTATCGCGTTTCATGAGTCATCAATATGTTATAATATCGTACCAGATTTAAGATCTCTACTGTGCCCAAGATTAATTATATGTGATATTGTAGTAGTATGGTTAAGTTAGTACTTAGTTCAATAGTGATTAGACATTATAGTTGTAACGTTATAGTGTGTCGTTGGTGGTAACTTAAGCTTTAATGCCTTATACATAGCCCCCTCACTAGGATTTCCCATGGTAAAGATTTCCAATAACCCAAACAACGAAACCCTTAACAGAAACAGAACAGAAATTCATCGTTCAGATATTTGTCTGGCTGGGAATCGAACCCGGAACGGTAGAGCAGCACCCGGAGCCGGTAATCGCTGATGTATCATAACTCAGCATGTGAAATGTTTATTGCGACTCATGAACACTACATTTATTAACAAATTCTTAGAAGCATACAAGTCGTATCTACATAATTTTGTTGCCAATTATTAAGTTGAATCGCCTATTTCAGTGAACTTAAACAACACCCACTGAATTAAATAACAACTTGGTTGCTTTTGGCAGAAACATTATTTAGTAGTGGTGTCGCTCTATCGTCCACGGACGTTTGAATGCCAAAGGTGTCAAACTTTGAATGGCGAAAATTATTATGAGAGAGAGGGGGGGTTGACCCGGCCGAAATTAGGCTTTTAAAGAAAAAAGGTGCTGGAGATCTTTAGCGCCCCTTTCCCTCTTGCCTCCCGGTAGGTAGTGACCAAGTGGGTAACGTCAGATGTTTTCAAACCACTTAAAGGCTTAAACTGCGATGCGAAGAATCATGCTTAAAGTGGCATCCGAAACACTGAATCCATATAAAATTTTGCCACTGGCGGCCACTAGTCCAATTTTGTAGTTCTACACAAATCGCAGAGCTATGCACGTGTCAAATAAAAGGCTACTAATTCTTCTAGAATAGGCTTTGAATATAATTCGTAATTCCGGAACAGCAACACTGCGGGTTTACCCCAAACGTTTTGTCAGCCGCTGACTGTGAGCGAGTAATACGCTGGTTTCTCTGCCAAAAGGACAACAAACAGCTGCGTCGACAATCTATGCACCTTTAAAAAGTACCTCTAAAAAGCACCAATTAAGTACTAGTGAATTATGAACCATTCCACCAAATGTCACCTTTGTGTAATAAACAATTTCGGTTAGTTCCTTTTATTATATAAGGATGTAAAATAAATAATATCAGAAACTATATGTAATAATGACAGGTAATAAAATTAACGTTCAGAAATTTTAATATTGACAAGCTGTCATTTCAACGCGCTGTCAACAGCGCGTTTCCGAACGCAAGCCAAATGTCAAAATAAACAATGACATAATCACACCGTGAGCGTAGCGCACTATACGATTTATACCACAATAAATTTAAGCGCGAAACTAAACGAATGTAATTGCTTTATAAAAATCATTCTAAATATACAGAATAACCATGTCTTACGCTATGATGCGTCATTTCCGTCGCACTATGCTGTCTTCGCAGCAAATTAGATTGGAGAACACCTTGACGAACCTAACCCAAGAAGATTTTGTGTACCGACCACCTCTGGCCCAGTGGAGTAAAGTTATAAGAGAAGCTGAGAAGATCGTGGGCTACCCCACTTCATTCATGAACCTCCGATGGCTCCTCAGCGACGAATTCGCTAACATGGCGATGCATCTACGAAAAGTTGTAAGTACATATTTTCCTCGAACCATCGCCGATTTTTTGTTTTATTACCATTGAATACTTGAAACGCAGTAACACGTCGTTGGCTTATATTCAAAAATGCCTTATATACTTTAATCATAAAATTTCATATTGAATACACTTTTTCATAACATGTTGTAATTCAAAGTCATGACCCTGAACTGATGACTATAATAAAATACAATAAGAGTAACTATAATTACCACTGCTTAATTATTGTATATATTAAATTCATATTTTATATGTTTATCCTCAAGTTACAGTATGCATGCAATCCATCCAGCAAAAGTTATGTAATGTTACTTGACCGGCCTAGAAAAGGTCATTTCCTAGTTTTTAAGCACAAGGTTGAGAATGATTGTAAACATTTTTTTGTAAAACAAAAAATAAGTTACAAATTTTTATGTCATGAGTAGTATTATTCTATACGTATTATTTAACCAGCATACAAATTAAGAAAAAAAAAAAAAACAGGTTAAAATATGTTCTACTACATGTATTGCGATGAAACTTTACATTTCATACTTTACATTACAAATTTGCTTGACAATGATATACAAAAACAATGATATATTTACCATCATATTTCATGAAAAAAACACAAAAAATATATATGACTTGATGACCTGCTGCATATTAATTTAAAGATATTCTTCTTTTTAGGTTGGTAGTAATCACCCAATCATGAGAACAGCGAAAACAGTGTTATACAATGAACACAATAACTTGCAGCCATGGGGACTTGTTATCCTGCTTCTTTCAAAGGCCATAACAGCCCCGGTACAATCTCTACTCATCACCTCCATAACAGAAAAACAACGAATGCTAGCCGAGCTCACAGAAATGATTCGCACAGGGCACTACATTCACAGAGGATTGCTTAACATACCAATAGAAGAACGGGGCAAGGCAATGGAAACCTCTATCTTCGCCAACAAAATAGCTATACTTATAGGTGACTATTTGTTAGTTACAGCCAATGGTATGCTCGCTAGAATAAAAAATCAGGACCTCTCTTATTTAATATCAACAGCTCTCCGAGATTTGAGTGAAGGGGAGTTTTTCGGGAAACGAGACTGTCAGAACATTCCGTTGCCAGGAAAACCAGTCAAACGGGACCAGGATATGTTCAAAATCAGTAGCACTACAGTGCCTTTAGATGTGAGGGACATACTCGGATCACCAAATAGAGAATGGACATTAAGAACAATGTATAATGGTGGATCGTTGTTTGGTCGCGGCTGTGAAGGCGCCGCGTTGCTGGCAGACAGGAGTCCTGAAGACCAAAAAATCGCTTACCTCTTCGGCTGTCATCTTTGCTTAGCGTGGCAGGCTGCCAGTGAACTGCAGAAATTCACGAACAATAACAAAGAACCTTTTTCATTGGTAAGTGCCCCTGTTCTATTTGCGCTAAACGAACGCCCAGAATTGTATGAACAATTAGAAAATTTAACAAGTGTGTCCGATGTAGATCTGGAGAGTATAAAGTCACATATCAGAAACACAGATGCTGTTAAAAAGACAAGGTTATTGCACGAAGAACATTCAGATAAAGCTAAGAGTTATGTGGAGTTATTTGGTGATAATCAGTCAGTACACACTATAAAGAGGCTTATTAAAAGTTTATAATATAGGCCTATGTACCTATAGGTGGACGGTTTTTTTGTGTATTTTTATACAATAGTTCCTAATTCTTAAGTCAACGGTACCTAATCCATTCTACTAAAGAAATATGTAACATATGGAGGCAATATGTGGGCTTCAGTCCCGTCTTAAATGGCCACAATTTTTTTAACAAACAGCCATTGATTTAATTATCCATTTTTGGGGTAAGAGAACTACATGTCACCTCTTTGATGACTAGGCACGATCCTCTATTGGAAGGCCTCATAGGGCTGTCAATATATTTTTTAACACCAAAACTACCCCTAATAGTTGGAAAAATTCATGTAGTTAGAATCCAAAATAAAGTAAAAAATGTTTCACCCTCTTTAAATTAAATAAAATAATTAGACATTGAAAGGGGGAAAATGATACTCATCATAATTCTTTTCCATTTCATTAAATGGCAAGAACATTTTTTGAGAAGAAACAGATTTTACTTATTTATTAAATAAATATTAATTACTAAATGATGAAAAATATGTTTCAAACTCAGAAAACAATTAAAATTAATCTACTACCGTAATGTGAGTCAATCAGTGTTACAACTGAGTGAGATAGAAGTAAAAATATTGGCTAATGCGCCTTTTTAACTATCAGGGTCAGAGAACATTGCAAAAACACTGCTACTGCATATTTAACTCTGATGATAGTACAATTAAACAATCTACCTACTTTATTTTCTAACTTATTATAGGACAGTTTCTAAGTAACAATCATGACAATTCCTGCAAACTTATTATTTGCAATTATGAAATCGCGAAAAGAAATAACTTGAAAATCTTTTGCTCGGTAACAATAGGAAATCAATTTGATATCTAGGTTACCTGATAATAGATACACTAAATGATAGTGATAAATGATAAGCTAGCCTTGAATATGTTGTAGCGAAAAGAACATTTTGCCACCCTATGAATTGTCTAAATATGTATAATGTAAAAGGGCGTGAAATGATTTAGATTTGAGGATAAATGTTCTTCAATTTGTTTATGATAATTATCTTGGTTAAAAAGGTGTGGTATTTTATAGGAAATCGTTTTAATTTTTATGGTGTTTTGACAATATTTTAATAAGTCACACTCAAAACTGTTTACATCTTCTTTTACACAGGAGTATAAACAATTCACACAGTAAAGTTTTTTTTATACTGATAATTAGTACAAATTCCATTTACCAGTTATAATTTTCATATATCAGCTAGTTTATTTTTGTGTAATCATTATTTTTTAAACCAAATATTATTGCAATGTGTTATAAAATGATATAATTATGTATATAACAATTTTAAATCGTAAATAATTTCGAAAAACAAGAAGTATAGTGTTCATAAAAACATTTTGATATCTACTCATATTGGGTATTTCGTGAAATGCCTTAATTCATGAACTTGGAACTTTGTTACAAAAGGTAACACTCGCAACACACTATGATTTGCAAGTCAATAAGTGAATAAGTAATGTTTAATTCAAATTGTTATTAATGTAATCAGTGCCTACGTGAATTTGTGCAAAATTTTGTATGAAATCCTTGACTTCCATCTTATTCATAATTAAATCAAGCATATATTGTATGTTATGTTATACATATGAAGTATTTTTTTTTCATTATTGTTTTTATATTTTGTTGTTCTTTTTTAGTTAACTCTATTGTATATGTACCTATTCATATAATTTTAATAAGCAATATTATCTCTTTAGTTAAATTTAAATACAGTATTCATAAACCAAAGCTGATTTCTGATAACAATACGAGTAATAGTTTAATTGAGATAGTTATTTAGTCTGAATATATTTCTTTCAAAACACAAATATACTAAAGAGTAATAGTTATAAGATTATTTTAAAAAATCTTAATTTAACAACAAAAAAAATGTGTCATGCCAAGTTGGGAGTTTTCCCCAATTTAGATTTCTTTTTTCATTTAGGGAAATTTTTAGGGGTAAAATTTTTTTAGGGGGATAAAATTAACAACTACAGCAGGATTATTTTGTCTAGCTACTTTTTTTAGTAGTCAAATTGCAGAAACACGAGACCATTTTTTGATTTTTGCGGCACATTTTAAGTAGTTGGCAACACTGAAGAAAATTACAAAATAACACATCTGTGTATGGTCGCGTGGTGTAGTGATGTACATAGCATCCAGTGTACTGTATGCACATTACTTAGTTACTATATTGAATGTGATTTACCTATTTTATTTATCGGGAACTTATTAATTATATTTATGTGCGACGCAAATTTATCATATCACCCATGGTAGCCATGATATTCTACTTTATTATCTTGTATCGTGTAAGATTTTAACGATATTATATTTTATCCTTTTGTACTACATATACTAATACAGGATTGGTTTTTTTTTGTATTTTTTTTTTTGGAAATGCGCTTATATTTATGAGAAAAACTGTGGATTTAATCAATTTACCTGTATAATTAATTCATTATAGAATATAATCCAAAAACTAACAGATTTATGTTTATCTTCCGCATGTTATTAAGAAGTGAGAAGATGAGATGAATATAAATGTGAAAATATCAATGGATTTTGGAATATATTATTTAAGTTAAAATTAAATAAATAAAGAGAAATGTTTTACAATTATATTCGTATTTGATAAAATTGTCGTATTATTTGCTATTAACATGTACTAGTTGGAAACAATATGTTACATCATACTAGAATCAAGAAAAATGACTTAAAGTATCTGTTTTACTTTAACTTTAGTTGTATGTTTTTATTTCATTTGTTAATTTTTATATTACAAAAGTAGAATACGACTTTTTTGCGAAAATGTTGTTGAATTTGAAATGTGATTGTTGAGTAAATAGAAAAATAAATGGTTTAAGTTGTTAAAATGCATTTTTTTATGTTTTGCGCCATCTCATTGACCCTTTTGGCCCGTCTACGAAGGGGCATTATCACTTTATTCACGGTGTATATTTATTTAATTTTTTTAGCGTCTGAGGTATGCTTTTTCGGAAACAAACTATTTTAGGAATAACACGCTTTCTACACTCATTAATGGAGACAGTAGCCATTTCACGAATTAGGCATTTATCGAGTAAGTTGATGGATCAAATATATATTTTGTAGAACCTACTAAAACACCGGCTGAGTTCAGTTGAGGTCGTGAAACGATCCGATGGTAATTTAAAAAAAAATATTTTTACTGTCAATTCGTAAGCGCCTCCGAAGACATATTATATAAAGCCATTTCATTTCGAAATTCGTGTATATTTAATCTCACCTTAATTTAAACAGCATATTAAGAGTAAAAGATTCAACGGATCTAAATCCTGTCATTTGGTATGGTACGCAATCTTGGTGGGTATACAATGTCAGCTAGAAATAAATAAATCATAGCACAGATTAAAAATTGACAGCTTGTCACAACTTCCGTAATGACGTCCGAATTATGGCGGCAATCGTGTCCGGTAGCGGGGTCACTGGAGTGTGACGGACGTCAAAATTCAATTAACCAACGCGCTCAGTCAATATTTAATTCATAAATTGAATATTTATCATGTTCAATTATAAATTGCTTGCAAATTATTTTGATATAGCGCGAGAACCAGTGGACGCAGTCGTGACTGTAATGTTATTGTATCGCACGATTGTAGCAGGCGCTAATTGTTAGTTACGACCCAGATAATTTTAGATGTACCTACTTCGTGTAAACTAGTTAATTGGAGAGTTTAGTCCATTTTGTAGCTGTTGTGATTGTCGAAATTATGTTTCTTTTTTTACATATTATGTTCAAAGATATAACTTGACTAAAACTTGATTAATTGTGTTTTTTTTAATGCAATAGTTTTTCACCACGCAACAAGTCCAACGTTCAAAAGTATACATACAAAATCAAAGGTTGCATTGCATACGTAAAAGTTAAATAAATTCACTCTTCCATATACTGAATAGCCTCACTGTGCACTGTAAGCGCCATCTTCTGTAACGCCACCCGTGCGTCTTCCACCGGAAACATCTCGCTGTACTTCAAAATGGCTGCCAGTTCATCGTCTAGCAATTTCGACAAATATTCCAAGCAACGCGTACTGCGTACTGCGTAGTGCAGTTGTTTATACTCTACCGGCTTTTTCTCCATCTTCGACTGTAAAATGTACGCATATAATGTCGGATATTCCCATAATGCTTGAATAACGGGCGCACCAACTAAGGAATAAGAATGTGGGTGTATAAAAAAGTCCTTGAGGTCCAAGTATAGTTGCCAGATCAAAGCTAAATGTCCCCCAAGTATGTAAGCGTTATTTTCCATCTCTTCTCCACGATCCGACAGCTTCATAGCCGCTTTACAACCTTTGCCGAGCAAACTGCCAGATGTGAGCATCGTCCGAAGAATCCATTCATCTTTGCCTTGTCCGAGGAATTCATTGGAACCAAGCTTGCTTAGATTATCTTCGTATTCCCAGGCATAATGCCTAGTAACTTCATTATTGCCTGTTGAAATTTATTACAAAAATTTCATATCCTCACATTTCAGTCAAGCAAAGAAATAACCAAATGTAAGTTAAAGATACCTTTAGGCTTAGTAGGTAAAGGGTTGTCATTCTCGTCGAATTCTCCAAGAAAATCGCCCTCGACTAAGTCCCGAAGGCCTGTGGAAATGAGCTCGGTGACTTCATTGTTACGAAGGCCACCGAGGTTTTTCAAGCAGGTAGCCAGAAGGTAGTCCCCTGAAATGAATGTTACTAAAATTATGGCAAAAGTGAAGTATCAATTTAGTGTGGTGTATCATTATATAGTGATTAAGATCATGGTCATATATATAAGGTAGTCGCAGGATTAGGGGGTCTGAAACTCTCCCTAGCATTAGCGAGATTTTTTTTTTCAAACGTGAGGGTTTTTTTTTGTTTTTATTTAAACGGCAACTTTTGGAGTCCATTTATTCTGGAACCCTTATCTTAGAGTGCGAATAGAAAATTTCACAAACTGTCCGACTCCCTCCATTGGATTTCCCCTAATAAAATCGCTACGCTCATGTTTGAGATAAGTATTTTCAAGATCATTGTCTTTTCAAACAGCAGCAATCCGAAGTACACAGGAACGACTACAATAGTTGGCGTTTGGCGAGAATTGGTAGACGATACGCACCTTTGAGAAAAAATAGAGGTTTCACAAGCAAACATGCACTTACATACTTTTCCTCATGCTGTTTTACTTTTTGATAATTCAAGTGACACACTATTTTAGTACGTGCCTACACGTCCTACATCAAATACCTAAAATATACGTACTCAAGCTATACATTTGTAATATTTGAAACGGAAAACCGAGATTCACACTACAACGATATTAACACTATCCAAAACATACCTGTAAGTAAAACGATCTTATTTCCATACAACAAGTCCTTGTATTTGTCACCGTATTTTTGTTTCTCTCTGAGGTTAACCATCGTCTTATGTATAAGGTGGCCCGTTCGTTTCATCTCCACAATTTCGGCTAAGGCTCTCTGAGCATGGAGGACTCCGGAGTCGTGATTGTCTCTTGAGTAATCCTTGGCATTGAAGCCAGCCGCCTTGGACACCAGCAGGATAATGAGACCAACAGATTGAAGATTGCTCTTAGAACCGAGTAGAAGATTCTTTGCAGATTTAAGAAGAGGGTGATTCGTACCAACCTGCAGGCCGAGTAGAGTTTCTCTAGTAGTAGTAGAACATCTCTTTGGTAAATAAAGATTTAATCATTTTGTTAATTATTTAACAAATGATGAGTTTATCTGTTGCATTTGGATGCAACAATACCAAGATATGATACACAAAAAACTAATTGTTTCTTTGATAAATATTTCATGTTGCGGTATAAAGTATACGTTGTTAGAGGTCAGCAAGGTTTATTTAACAACAAAAAGATGTACGATACTAAGAACATGTTACTAAATGTAATTATCAAAACACTACGGACTACAACCAAATGGACTGCTTAAAGTTACTTAGTATAGTTAATTTTCGTGATACAAATAGGCGTATTGTCGTTGATAGGTCATATTGAGTGAATGACATGCGAATATAATTCATACGCTTCTTATTCTAAGCATGACTGGTTCGAATTCTATCCAGACATATGAAAAAAAATAGTTTTATTCAGCTACACACCCTGTCGAGGAAGCTCTCGAAAACCGCCAGACTGCTGTTTGGGGAGACGTAGCAGCCAAGGACCGCTACGGGGCCCCAGTCCACCGCAACCAAACCTGGTTCCGCGTATAGTTTGGAGCAGGGATCCCCCCTGTTACCGCCTCCCCAGTAGATCGCCAAGGATAAATCGACGTTCCCGAACCAACGCTGTAATGGATGGTTGGATGGTCGGGGACGTTGTAAGGCGTCTGCAGAAGCAAGTACCGTGCCCCATGGCAGTGATTGAGGTTCCCCTAGAGGATTTGAATTGATGAAGAACTAGACATTATGTGTCTCCATCATTTCCACGGGCAGGCGAACAGTTTTTTTTATCCAGAAAAAATATTTTTATACAAAAATATCTGTGAATTATTTAATTATTTTTTTTTTGTGAATCATAATGAGCATATTTTTTATTGCTCATTAAAGTACAATTACCAAGCATATAAGCACTTGGGTAAACCGACAAGCAACAAATTCAAAGCGCGTTCCTTATATCTAAAATTGATTTATAAACAAAAATACCCAATAAATCAAAAAAAAATTTTTTGGAAATTCCTACGAGCAGAATTTTATTTGTTTGTTGAAATATGATTTGCAAGCATATACGCACTCGGAAACCGGCGAGCAACAAATTCCAAGCACGGTCCTGATATAAAAAAAATGATGTTTATATAACCTATGAATTAAAATGCTTTTTAGAAATTCCATCGAGCAGAATTTTAATTGCTTCTGAAATATGATTTAAAAGCATATAGACACTCGCAAACCGGCGAGATACATTTTACCGTGGTACACGACCCAAGTGAACGAATCCGCAGGAAAAAGTTGGCATATAAAACGATATGAATTTAATAAATTACTACAAATGTTTGCCTTACTTAGGAGTCTATTTGATTTTTATCTAAATATCTAGATCACTCTAGTCTACTTTTTTGCCACCTACAAGCTTCCTCAAATGTATAGCTGTATTGGCGATCTCGTCGTTGAAGAGCCACCGAAGATTGAGGAATGAAGTTGGATAGCCGACGATCTGCTCAGCCTCGGAGATCACGTCACGCCAGTCCAGTTCCTTGTGCTCGATCAGCCCTGGACCACTCCAGTGTGACTGGCGAAGGGATCCTAAGCTAACGCTAAGAAAGGTAGGTAGGTACGGTAAGTACAGAGAAAATAATACGCAAAGAAGTCAATTTTCTGCTTCAATTGTTGGAAATAACTGCATTTTCCTAATTTATATCTACAGAGTAAAATTATTAAGTGTGAACGATTGGCCAATACCAAAACTACGAATAATATTGAAGAATTCTCGAAGAAACTGATTTTGACGGAAACTTAACTTGTATTATTAGATTTTGTTATATCTATTTATCCGGAAATGGAATGATTTATAATAATATTCAAAATAAAACGATAAAAGTTATGTTTTTTAACAAAATCGGTCCGTATCTCCTCGTAGCACTTAGCTATTTTAGTTTCGGTCTTGTTCGTCCACGATATTCATCTATACTAAACAAGTAGGTACTAGCTATATCTGGTCACGCGTCCCTGAACAACTGTGTTTTGTGGCAAAAACATTCATTATTTGTACGAAGGATTGCTTAATTAATAATTTTAATAATGATAACAATTAATTACATTAACACCGCTAGAAAATAGAGTCAATTTTATCCCAGCGCTCTGCCATAGAAACTCGTAATAATCGTTAATTTATTTGACTTTGCTTTACTAAGATAGTTACAATAACATAAAAATACTGAATACCAGATTCGATCCACGGTACTCGACCGTACCTATACAAGTAACTATATAAATAAACAAAAAATTGCGTGTCTGTAATAAGAAAATAACAGCTTCTTCACTAAATACATATGAGAGTACCTATATACAAAGAAATATGTGTGCAGTATTGATAGGAAAGCTAGCAAGGTAAAGCTTTATTTATATATAGCAATACGTGTAATTTTTTACACGTATTATTAACGCACTTAACGTAGCCATCAGCTATTTAAAAGATACTCTCCCGTTTAAAAGCAATTTGACATATGTGATACCTTTAATAGGCGGTGTTTAAAAACTCAAAATACTATTTAAGGATTTATTTCCATAGCGTCACTCTTGCAGCTAAAATGCATTAACGATAAAGCCAAAATGCGTCAGCCAAAAGAATCTTCGCGTTTCCCGAATTAAAATACACTCAGCTAGGTAATATTTAAACTGGCCTGACTATCCTCATTAAATATAATTGTCGCATACCGGAATGTCCTTTCGGAAGTCGAGCGTCCTAACATCGACACGATATATTTTTTCATCGCCATCCCATTTAAATTTCAGATTACATCAATAATCGCCAAAATAAACATACGTCAATAATTTTTACGTCAAACTATAGAAGATAATAATTTATGAAATGAAATAAAACTTTATAATTATTTATGTATAATAAAAGATATAAGTTTGTCATTTTTAAAATGAAATAAGATCAATAATGAATAAAATCATTCCTAATATTATTAGTGGTAGAAATAGAAAAATAGAATCATAGAAATGATATGTAATTATCAATACATATAAATAAAATTTAAGTGTCTGTTTGTAATATCAAAATAACAGCTTTTACCAAATGCATATCGAAGTATATACGATACTCATAACAAAACATCAATTACTAAAATTTTTGTTTGTCTGTCTGACTGTCTATTTTGTCTAGATTGTCGATTTTGACGGGACTTTCACTGTTGGATAACTGATGTCATAAGGCGTAACTTGGCAACTTTACTTTAGAAAATTAGGGTTGCGCACAAAAAGTAAAACCTGAAAAACCGCGCGCTCCACGCGCTCGCAGCCACCGTCACTGCAGCTTATGTCAGTTGATGTCAGTCCTGTCATAAACGCGGTATAACCGCGGGACTCAGCTAGTAATAATTAAAAACAAATCAAATCTTTTTACAGGCAAATGCGGTTATTAGATGTTCTAATAGCAAATTAATCATAGGTTTGGTGAGCAGTTTGCAACAAATTGTTTGTAATAAATTTAGAAAAGTGCCATCATATTTTTTTCTAGTTATTACTATATAAATATACTAAGTGATAAATGAATTTCAATTATGAACATTTCTTCCCTTTAAATCCTACCAACTTCTATCAACTCAACTGTTAACCATATAGGCAAGTTTGATACAAAAGGTAAACAAAAGGAAGACAATCAAGATAAAGAACCGAAGTAACAAAAAGATAAGTGAACAAAACAATGAGCGACCTAGGTAAAGATAGACAGCTGCTTTCTTGTCAGACCGTACATTATATATCTGCTTAGTGATAAATAAATACATAAATGAAACGTAGCATTGCAGGATAACTTATTTGCAATATATTCTAAAACGAACTATGGTGCAACACGACACAAGTAACTATGAACAGCCTTAATAAATATGTATTTCTTATAAATAAACATAATGCGTGGCATAAACTATCCGTTACTACTCGGATAAAATCAAGTGTAGGGAACGGCTGTAAAGGGCACAACGAGTTAAAATTATCATTAATTTCTACTTACGATGGGAAATGTCACGGAGACGATTTGCGAAGCTCGCTCGGCTAATTTCCGAACGCGACGCCGTTTCGCGCGCACGCATCGCCCATTATCGGGTCGCACGTCACTTCCGTTGACATTTGAATTTTAAATTCCGAACTCGAAATGAAATCGTCTGCACGAATTTGTTTACGGTCAGCGCTTTGAATTTTGATCTTTTTTTCGTTAATTCATAAAGGTCAAGGGTCCTCAATTAAGTTTCATTATTTCGTGAGGAACTCTGCCATTAAATAAATTGTATTATGAGACTTTCACCGACACTAATTTGATAAAAACTGTTTAAATGCAATACATGTTGTGCAGTAATTTATTATTCGTTTTGAAGTAATAAAAATATGTTCTTATATATTGCCTTTACACGTTATTCTATAAACATCATAAACAAATATAAAAAAAAAACAATTTGTATTGTCTCAATTAAACATACGAATCGTTATTGAAATTATTGTAGTTCTGTCGCTCTTAACGACAAAGTCAAATGTACTCTGTACATTAGAAATAACAATTAGAGGATTACAAAAAACTTCCTTTTTTGAATTTAAATGGGTTGCCACAATTAAAAAAGTGCATGCTATCATTAAGTTAAGAGTTTAATCGTTGGCCCTTTGTAATTATAACGAAATAACACGTGTGGGGAATGGAGATAGCAACGAAATAAGGATACATTCTGTAATTATGGACGAGATAATCGATCGAATCGCTCCTAATCGTTGATCTCGCGAAAGGGTAATGGGAGGACGTCAGTTTTGTGGATTACGACTGTTATCTATTTAATATATTTTTCATCAATAACACAGAACACTTATTCCATAAGTGTTAAGGTGTTTTACACCTACTTCTAACTTACGTTGGCGTTAGTGCACTCTAGTTTGAATGGTGTGGTAAGTCAGAATGGCAGGTGGCATTTTAACACAGTCTTTAAAGGTAGAAATTTATCTATGATATTTGATTACGGATATCTATGAACGGTCTTGTACCTACAACTTAAATTTCTTAAAAATGATGAAATATTACAATCAGTTAAAAGTTTCAATATAGGTATTTGCAAAATTAACCCGTAACATAGTTGCAAACAGTAGCATTAAGAAAGGATTTTTATTATTTGGTATAATAGTAAATAAGTAGTTTTTTTAATGCTGTATATAAAACGACTTGAATAAATAAATGTCTCTCTTTCCAATGTCTCCAAGCCAGAACACAAGAGTGCCTAGCACTGATTTCATTAAACAGAAAAAGATGTAGCGGTGATGCCTCCGAAGTCGAACCACGTAGGGTCTTACCACCTGTAAACTAACAAAAAGTTAGTTAACAAGTAATAACATACATTATACCACATGTGCACCAAAGGCTTTTTATATCACAGACGGTTTCGTATCTGTCAAAATACGAGGTGGTAGATCAAGTGTTGTTCGACCGCTGAGGTACCACCGCCATACCTATTCCTAGCGTGAAGGAGTTCTTGCGTTTCGGTGGAAGGGTGTGGTTGCCGGCTCACTCATATAGAAGCCATCTTATTCCTAGGCAGTAGCAACGCATCTGTGATTGACTTCAGATAGAACTCTTGTTCTATATGAAGTTGCTTACAGATGTCCATGAGCGGCAGTGCATGCATGCTCATTTGCTACTTCAGTCTGATAAAAAAGTTAGGTCCCTATAATAATCTCGATCAGCTATATGATCCAAAAATCTTTGAAGTCGGAATCACCAAACACTCAAAAATATATTTTTTTATAGCTATACCTAACGATAAGGCAGACGAGACACCTTATGGAAAGTAAGTAGTCACCATTGCCTTGTAAATAGGTAGTCGCACCTGCAACATCACACGCTAATGCATCGCCGGCGTTGAAGAAGGGCTCCTTTTGAACCTTTTTTTGAAAAACCTCATGTCATAGCGGTCAGTCAATCATTTAGTTTCGAAGATAAGCGTTCGCAAACTACATGACAGTTGATTTATATATGATATGTAGGAAGTGGCTTTCAATGGATACATCTTTGATTTCACCGCGCAGTTAACCTTACAATTCGTTAAATTGTTGTTTATTGCCATTCCCCAGAACACATTCCGTAAGCGATGTGTTAATCTAGAGAGGACACATATGCATATATGTTTATATATAAAAGTGAACATGTCCTAGTTTATTAACGAATACGTTTATGTATAAGTTGCTACAACCCATCGTCACAGATTTCCTCTCAAAGTTTCGTGCTATTCAATGGAGAACTGGGAGACTTACTTCACACTTTGAGAAAACCTTAAAGAACTCTCAGACGTGTAGGTTTCCTCACGTTTTCCTTCACACTTATAGGCGAGCTGTGATTTGCGTCTTACAGTTTGCTACAGGAATACCTACGCTAAAAGTTCCAGGTACAGTTTCACATACGTCTAAGCCTCGTCTCTAAAGGGCCAACGGGTACATTTCTCCACCGCCTCTCTAACTGGTACCATATTTTTCGTAGCGTTTCAAAGACGTATTCATAAAATAGCGTTAACGCAAACAGAAACGCGTTAAACGTCCAGTACCTACATTGAAATGCCAAGCGCACCGCATACTTTAATACAAGTATAAGTACGAAGATAAAATTAAATTCTGTTATCTACTTTGTACATACATGAACAACGGCCATCGGTGTAGATCTTCTGAACATGCAATATCTCATGCTAACTGACAGTGCTACACGGCTCACGCTAAGCTTCGCAACTAAAGGTCTGCGTCGACTACGTACAACCAGTAGCGTGAGTGCTTATATAATCTGTGCCCATAATGAATATTTACATACAGATGCTCAAGAATTATTGGCGTTGTAAGCAGTCTGTTTTGGCAGTAGGAAGTTGCATTAACGTTTGTTAATGTGATGTTAATTTTATATACATAGACGGTTGTTATACCCGCATAGCTCTCCCACGGAAGGGGCGGCATGTGCGTACTGTCATTTGGTGAGCAACAGTTCGAAGAAGATCACGTCGGCAGCCCAGAAGCAGCGTTGTCTCGCGCTACATTCTTCTAGTGGCACACAGATTGCACCGCGAAAGCAAACATGGTCACCCAGGTGATATACCCCTAGGTTTATCACCTGGTGGTTTGTACCACTTGTTCACTGAGATCTAGGACCTAAGTGATCAAGTGGTACAAAGTCTCTGACTTCGTAATAAATTTCCGGTAATAAGGAAAATTAAGTTTGTATGAATTAAGATAAAAGGAATGATCACACAGTCCACGCAACACAACTCGGCCTTGCTTTTTGCTTTTACCACAAGTAAAATTGGGTCAACACTGTCGATACCTATCAACAAATGCAAACGTTCACCAAACGATTTTAATTTAGAGATCAAACGTTACGATCAGGACACGAATCGTGGGAATATTCCGGCTCAAACGCAAGATACGCAAATGCTAAAGTATGTAAATTGCGCGGGAAAGGATGACAGCGGGCCGCCGCCATACTCGTATTTCTGCATCGGCATCAGTCGCGTTCGCGGCTCGCTGATTTATGTCAGCTTCGATTGAATTAGATGAATGGTCTGTTTGGTGTCTGAAGTGTATATTGGCATTTCCTGAATACATGCATGCTTATATGCTATTATTCTCAGCAAAACACCGCGTTAAACTATCATTTCCCTATCACATGGTATGTACATATGTAGGCAGGGAGGTGCAAACAGTGGTTTCTAACTTTGAAGGATACAAGGGCGCTATATCTTATTGTGTCTGTAAGTTGTCGTGATTCTTGGGTCGAATGGATGTTTGGGCTGGTACTTGCCATAGGAAGAGCCTGAGAAGTTGGCTTAATTGCGTACGCATAGATTCCTTGCATGGTCTTATGGGAAGTTAAGGTGCGTTCTAAGAGATCTCAGATTTTCTCTATACTGACAATGTGGTCATTGAGGTCATTGATTTTCACATAACTCGATATTTTACCTAAACTGCCTGATATTCTTAATCTATTATTACATCATCTTATATGTAGCCAGAAAAAACAAAGAAGCCATATCTGATTAAGACTAAGGTCATGTTACATTTGTAGCACCTTAAGCAGATAGTAATTGAGTTCAACGGCTATTGAGTCAAATAAATCGACTTCAAAGTCTTAAAACCGCATCCACGAATGGTGAAATTTACTTCTGTGATGACTGTCTGTGTACTCCGAGTAGTGTGACAATTGCAATGGTTGGAAAAATCCTCTGATCTCATATTTAAGAAAATTAAAAGATACACTACTTAAGTAGCATGTTATGCTGGAGTTATCTAGTCCATACACAAGTGTTACACATGAACAAACAGAATCAACACTGCAACAGCCTTTTAAAACATAGAAACAATGACGATATAAAATCTTATCAACCTTCCGTACAACCCTGTGGAAAAAGTCTTATAAATTCTGATACAAAATAGCTAACACGGTATCAGAATTTATCAGTTAAAAAAATATTTATAAGATTGAAAAAAATTTCTGATACAGATTTCTATAAGAATCTATCAGTTATGAGAATTTATGAGACCGTTTCCACAGGGAAAAACTGAGTGTGCTGTTATAACTACATTGTGGATTGTGGTGCAGAGCTGTATCCGTTGAAATAACATATACCTATCTCAAATAATATTAATTTAATATCGTTGAAATTATATTTAACTTTCGAAATGGATTAACTACCTAACCATCAGTTCAGGTACATTAAAGGTTATATACTTAGATGTCGTTTATCCATGAGAATATTATTTATCTCATCATTTAATGCAAATATCTGTTGGCCCTTGACCAATATGAACCCACGCAAAATATTGAAAATGTTCATTTACCGTAAGCAACCTTCTAATTATATATATTTTACGCCCACACTTAAACAAAAGTAACGTAAGTAAAGAAACTAGTTAAATAAAGATATTAAATGCAGGATGTTTTTTTGTTGGTTTGTAAAATTCTGTGAATAAGCTGAATAAATAATACATAGACAAGAAATACATGGAAGGTACACTCATTTATTAAACAAAACTGTTAATTAAATATAAGGATGAAATATTTGTAGAATTGAGATTACCTGACACTGGCATAACAAGAAAGATTGGAACAATTGTACACAGTTTAATTGTGATACCTAATTAAGGTCATTACAACTTAATAAAAGCTAAGACGCCACACGCCTCCAATCAAAGCAAAATATCCATTCAAAGATCTTCGGTTCCCATTTAAGCGGAGCGGTTGATTCTTACGGCACAATGGATCCGGTAAATAGAACAAAAATGACGCTCGTCGAGGAATCGGCATCAGTTGGCGACATTTAAATGTGCCGGCGGCGCTTTTGCGTCCACCATTTGCATCCGAGATCGCGTCGACCGCCATCTTTGCTCGTTTTTTCCCGCCAATGCAATGCCACTGGCAGGGCCGGGGCACATCAGGTTATTGAAATTTGTGTACAGCGTATATTGGTGCGTGGTGCATGTTTTTGTGTAAAAATTATATTTGATTATACGTTTCACGGCCACATCCTTACTTGAAGGTTTTTATGTACAGATGTAAGCATCAACAAATAAATAGACCTGTTTTGCTAATTTTAAACGCGAAGCGGTTTTTTTTAATATCATGCGTAATAATCCTTTTGCACGAAGGATAGCTATCCTTCGTGCAAAAGGATTATTACGCATGATATTAAAAAAAAAAACTAAGGTTTTATGATGGATTTTGTAAAAACCAAACGAAAAAAGTACAATTTAGAATCATAATTAAATTTCAAAAATCACTATTTCTAGTCTATTCTTAAAATGTATAAAACGCTGTTATTTTAATAGCGATATAACGTCACTTTGATAGTAAACAAAAGCTTTTATGATTAGTCAATGCGCTATTATGAAGACATAAGTATTCTTACGCAAGTAACTTCACTATCTCTTTGCTACTGGAAATAATGTACGGTAAGTGTAAATTCTCACATTAAGAGTGAATTAACTTGTTAAAATCCTAAATGCCTTAGAATATCAAAAAAAGGAACATCAATGCTAGGTAACGCACTAACGAGCTAGATGTGTACCAAGCCCACTACTATGCACCGAACAATTTATAGTTAGTACATTTTAGCGTATCCTTTATATTCGGTGGCGGCGACGCAAAGGCCCATTCAATTATTCAGTGCATTATTTTTGTTTATTGCAATGTAGTAAGTGCAGCGACACGTGTAACTGGACAGTGATCGGGCTGATTGTATTCTAGTTTACTATCAAGCGCTATTTTGTTACTATGACCATAGATAAAATTAAGATTGTTACATATAGATACAGAATCTATTAGTATCTAGACGAAAATAGGTAAGTGTAACTTGTTTCAATAATTATTGTAATCCAAAACGATGGCATTTCTATTTACCTCTCGCTCTCTGTAAGCATGTGTAAAGTATGTGTTGCGAGAAAAAGAAATGAACGAGTATTTACTTTTCATGTTTTAGTTTCTAATTTCTATGCACTAGCTAACCCCGCGAACTTATTTCCTCCTTAGTAGCAAATGTTGTGTTAAAAATAAGGTCAAAGACATACAAAAACGTTGCTCGGCCTTACCGCCAAAATCGAGGACGCTGCCCGTGTAAAGTGTTGAACTTTGCGCTGTGTAACGCCCAACGCGCTATGTACTCTGACGTGTTGCTTGAATAAATTATCTATAACTTGTTTAAAAAAAGAACACCCTTTCAAAAGTATTACTAATTTTTTTTGTGAGAAACAGGCGAAAAAATAAGGATATTTTTATAATTACAATTGTTATAAAACAAAAAAAATAAGTATTTTAAGTAAAAAGCCAAAGAAAAAGTTAAGCAATAATTATACATGTTTCAGCTTAGTCGTCACAGGTAGCAACGCATCCTACCTGAAGCTGATTACAGGTCTACGGCATCCAGTGGAAGGTCCTCACCTGCCACTAACCGTCCGATGGATATGTTTCCTCAGGTGTAACAACGCATCTGTGACGACGCCACTAAGAATCCAAACCTGCCTGAAGCTGATTACAGATTCAAAGAAGGCATTAGCCAGTAACCATCAGATGTACATGTTCGTTTGCTTCTTCATTTGTTACTATTGCACTTGTTGAAGAATTACACAAATAAAAGTCCAGTATTTAATTGACATATATTTATTGCATTTCAAACTATGCAAAATATTCTCGAGCATGTTTGAAATACCTTAACCTATCGTACTTATTATTTGATTCTTAAGGCATTATTACTTATTATTTAAGGCAGTGATCAAGTTACTTCGTACAAATTTAACTACTTGTAAGAAGTAAATAAAACGACACTTATCAAGCAATATTTAAGTACCTACCATATATAAGATTTACCAAATGATGGTAAACGTTCGAAACATTTCTCATGATCTCGGTTCTTAGAATTTACCGTAGTAGTAGTAGTAGTATCGGGTTTTACAGTAACATAATAATTATATGTGTATAACAAAAATGTATTTGTAATGAATACTGGTTGACACACTTATATGTGCGAGTGGCAGCGGCGCCATTGGCAATAATGGATAATTTAAACGATGGAATTCGATTATTTTTAATATACACACGAGTGACTGACCAAAATATCGGTATCAGCCAAAAAAGACTTTAACAAAGACAGGCGCAGACAAGTTTGTCGAAATGTTACTCGTCATATATGAATGATTTCTTGATGATGATTTGGAATAAACTCTGGTCCTATTGTTTATCTATACTAATATA
>MOOZ01011297.1:1090074-1104453 GCA_002930495.1 Cecropterus lyciades | reverse complement strand
GCATACAATAAACAATTTATTAAAGTAGATATATATACAAACATATAATAAAATACTATAATACATAGACTATCACAATAAATATTTAATAAATTAGTCCAGAGGTTCCCAAAGTGTGCAACGCGGCGCCTTGGTGCGCCGTAGACAGCAAAGAGGAGCGCCGTGAGTCACTTTGATTTGAATAAGAAGATATTCTATTTATTGACTTTTTGTTTTTCTTCATTTTTCTTAATTTCCGTTTCAATTCTAAATTGACATAAGTTGTATAAAAAAAAAAAACAAGTTTCATATTGTTGAGGTTGTTTTTTTTTGTACGTATCTGCTAAAACTATACTGTAGATACCGGCAGGGCGCCGTGACAAAATACTAAACTTGTAAGTGCGCCGGCGGTTGTATAAGATTGGGAACCCCTGAACTAGTCTGTTATCAATTAGTCTGTTAAACATGTGTTGATAGTATTTTTTTCTTATTACTTACACTTCTTACAATCATTCCGTTTGGACGTCCTCACGCGGTGTCATGTTATCACGCACGGGTCGTAGCAATCAATCAATACAATTTCATATTGTGTTTAAAAATTACTACTGTTAAAATAAATAAAACGTGAAACAATATTGTGATAGTAAAATAAATCAATAAAAATTACAATCTGGTTTAGTGTAAGATTTGTACTAAAATAACTAATTATAAATAATTTCTTGAACTGCCCCTTACCGCCTTTATACATAAAATGTGTCTAGATAAATAGTCTACCTTAAACATATATTTTTATGAATTCTTCATTTAGACTTTTACAACTTTATAAACTTAATATCTCACTAAACTTCATTTAAACTTATAAAAATATCAATATTACTACATTCATATCTTACAAGTATAAAATTTTTAATTTTCTGTTTATTAATCGCTGCTATTTTGGATAAAAACAGAATGCTCGTTAAATTTGTTTAGTAAATACATAGGGGTATAATTTAGAATACAATTATTATTATTTAATTCTCTAGACTACAAGGCCGTTTTTTATACTGTGGGGTCATTTGTATTGTATTTCATTATATTTAGAGTAAATAATTGTTTAACCGCCCAAAATGAACAAACAATTTGATTAAACATTCTATGCTTAGTTAGTTTGTATTAAAAGTACATTTATAGAGAACATGTTTTACACAATACATGTCATTCTTTTGGAAATGAAAAATGACACTGATGATTTGATGATATCTTAAATAATACAATTGTATTTTTTTTTTAGTAAATTGCGATGCTGTAGCACGCATGCGTCGTGGCTTTTCAATGTGGAAAGTCCACGGAAGCGTCGCCGTCGCCATTCTCCATACAGTAAAATTAAGTAAACGTACGCATTTTTTAAATTTTCGGAACTGGATAATTTCGTCCATTGTTTTGAATAAGTACTTAAAATATTGTATTCATTTTAAAATTAAATATAGAATGTACATTTATTGAATCCACTATATTTTTGTGACTTGAAATTATATATTGCTATGTTGCTTAGATAATACAGTAAATATGTTTATGAGAATATAGAAAAAATATTATCAGCTATATAATGATATTCATTATTGTGTAGTAAGTTTACTATAATATATGTTTATATACACATGGGAGATAGATAACATCTAAGATAAATGCATTCCTCACGAGAGGATCGAAAGACCCTGTAATGTTATATATGAATGAAGTACACTACTAATAGTGTATATTTCTTAATATTATAGAGTCACTGTGTTAAAATATTTGTTTCTTATACAATGGGATACGGTATTGTCGACAATTGTTGTTCTAAGAGATATTTTTTTTCAGTTTATTCAAGAAAGTTGTCATTGCAGTCATAAATACATAGTTTAAAACAATTAGACATAGTTACAAAAAATAATTAGAACTCACGAATAATAAGGAAATAAAATTAATTACACAAATATAAACATAAAACCGAAAGTGAGATTTTTTGAAGATTAATTGAAAAGCAAATATCTAATTGTTATTAAGTAGAAACAAACCACTAAAATAAAATGTGTATTAATGAATAATGAAAATGAAATGTTACTTAAATGCATCACAACCATTTATTTAATATAATATAATATAAAATAAAGCGTAGATGTGGGTTTCAAACGAATTGGATACTTGTGAATAAATAATCATTTACATAACGTTTTAAATTGTACTATTTGTACTACGTATTATAATTGTATATTAATAAAATATCATGTTATATTTAGAAAAATACTCTACTCTACGTCGTAAAATATGAATAGTAGCTAAAATTGTGTATTGAGTATGTATAAAATATAAATAATACATGAATATTACATTGTTAAGATGAAAAGAGCGAAGAGTACGGGAATCGAAATAATTTTCTATAAATAGTTGTATCTACAAGGACAAAACTAAAAACGAATCAAGTTTAAAACTCTCCAGGTTACAAATATATTTTTAGTTAAATTTACAAGGTCATCGAGGGAGGGATTAAAGGTCGACAGGGTATCACAATATTAAACATTATGCTATTACTAAATGTTCGCTCTAAAGGAGAATTCACAACAATTACAATGTAAGTGGTCGCTCTCACTGATCGATAATAGATGGAGTTACACGTATGTCGAGTCACGTGATTAATGTTATCTATCATTCTGCCTCTATACAACATACACATTCGGATTATGACTATGATAAGCTAGGCCGATAGGATTGTTTCAAAAACAGATAAACATTTCTTTGCCTTTAATTACTGTTAGCAAGTACTAAAGCTTAATATTTTCTCACCTCTATTCAGTCCTTAAGGTTCGAAGGACGGAGGGCTTACCTGCAGAACACTGCAGTCTTGCAAAGCAAATGCAAATACGGGATGAAATGCATGAGCACTAATAATATAAAAACTCATTTACGATATAAATTCTCCTTCGCGAACTTTATATACTAAAACTATACAAGTAATATACATATATTGTAACTCGACATTTCCGTCGAATTACATTTACCATTGGAGTTCGTCACGGTGAAAAAATAGACAATCTTTGGGTGCTTTACAGTCGATATATACTACTGATAGGTTGGCTGCACTGGCGACAGACCAAAACAATTATATGTGTTCATTCCATATACAAGACAAAAATAAGACACACTAGTTATTTTCCAATATAATTTATAATCTTAAAGTACGCCGAATCCAGAATTTAAAAGCTAGATATTTAAAACATTTTTTTCAATAAAAACGTTATTTTTGTCATAAAAAAATTGAGAAATTATTTTGTTAAAAAATTGTACTAATTACGTAAAATTAATTGTAATTAAAAAATCTAATTGGATATATTCCTTGTAAAAGTAAGTACAAAGAACTAAATAACTAGCTGGCTCAGTATACTAGTGTGTCTGTAGAAATATGAGTATATATTTATTGGAAATATTTTATATAAAATATATATTATCTTAGAGTAAGGAATGTCCTCAATTAAACGAGCTTATAGCTTACCGCAAACTACTAAGGAAGACTTATGTTAAAATATTCATTGCACATAATATACAGACAAACAAACGGACAAACACGTGGGTGTGTGCGCCCGTCAAACTGATCTAAAGCTTACCAACATAAAATTATCTAGTCAAAGTGGTAATAGTCTGACTGTCCTTTACATTATATTGTAAATTAAAATAAGTATGTTTAATTCTTAGGCCGCAAGGCGCGGACAAGAACCCGCGTGTCAAAGTCCTAAACCTTAAGGCCTTGTCACGCGTGTTTATATCAATGTGCCATATCATCGGATCCGTGATTTAATCCGCAGTTTGTCCGAGGTCTGTGTGAATCTGACTTAAACATCCGAAAAACTATTTACGAATCGCTAGGAGGCGAGTGGCACGCGTGCAGACACGTACCGCACGCAATCACAAACCGGCACGATTAGAAAAAAAATCATGAAACATATACATTGTTGTGTATGCTTAGGGGAAAGTAGAAACGATACATATCGCTCATTTAGTACAATGTCAACGTAAATGCATTAACATTACTAATACATTTGAATCATTCTTGTACCAAATAAGTGATATATTAAAACGATTTTTAAACCAAATTAAGTATTTTCTAACAAAATTTTCTACTCACTCCCTAAGTCATAATGCAAGTCATATAGACTACCACTTTAACTAGATATATTAATTATAATTGAAACTAAGATAACGAACCTAGTCTTATGAAATCATACAAATTACAATAAATTGAACAACCAGTTAACTAAAAATCTATTAACGTAAACTAACTGTATAGAATTGTATGAAACGTTGCAAGTTACTTAATTGAATACTCTCTATTCGCTTTTGAAATATCAATTTCTGTTGTATATCGAAAGATATATCGGAATATATACGAAGATATACATATAGAAACAGAATTTTGAAATTTGAACAAACACTGGTGACGGTATTATTACCAAAGTTCTACAATCATATATTGCTCTCTTTTATCAAATTATCTATATATTGTATAGGATCATTATACCAATAATAGCAATAAAGGCTTCTTGAGCACGTAGAGACGTTGGTAGAGACCAATTCGCATATGAGTAACATGATGGAGTATATTCAGTGTAGCGTGCCCTGAAGAGGGACACTAAATTGTAAAGAACTATAATGATATATTAAATTATTAAGAGTAACTTGTAACTTTCAACTATTTTGCTATGCAATGACGGTAGGTATACACTAATATCAGTTAAGGACATCCTCTTATCAAGAACAATGGCGGGTACCAATATTATTAACTGACCGCTTCGTTTAAACACAATGAGAACAGTCCTTATTATGTAATTTAATCTTAAAACTAATAATATAATTTGTAAAATATTAGGCCTAATATTCGAAGCTTACACAATCAAATATAACTTGCAAACAAGAACATACAAAGCAAAGATCGCGACAAGAGAAGCTGTAGATTGTGCCAACTGTTACACATTAATAAACTTTCAAATGAATTAACATCATGGAATTATTTTGTTTACTTTGACAATCATATGAAATCAAATTGAATTGTTATTTATAATTTTTTTGATACTTTATCTCTAGTACCTTAGAATCGTACCATCAAGCTTGACAAATTATATCGAAATAGTATCAATTCATAAACATACGTAATATATCTCTAATTTGTTAAATTGTACGACTAAAAGTCGACAAAATATGAAGGACGTCACAAAATCATCAATGGTGATTTAAATCTGTCAAAGTCATTCACTTCATTGATGACTGTCAAAAAATATCACACCCTAAAGAGTCCCTATCGCGTACAATCTACAGTATCCCGTTCCACGCTATATCACCTCACACCCACACCGGTCAGTTAACAACATTGGTCCCGTAACACAAACATATCAACGGTTAAAGGCACCCCAAGTACGCCGCCGCCACGTCCCACGACCGACCAAACGGTACCACTGTTCGACCGAACGACACCAACTTCATTACTGGGACACATACGAGGATAAACCGCAGGTTCGCTAAGGGAAAACTAGTAAGGGAGCGAGGCAAATGAAGTATTGTTTATGAGAAACTTACTGGAAAAGCTTTCGAAAAACAACTAAAATATTTGAAACTAGTACAATAATACAATCTCTCTCTATATAGGCACTAAAAGTTACATAATCATTAGATGTGTGGTAAGGGAGACATACTTTTCCGAGGCATTCCATCTTAGTCCTCAGGGGTAGCAACGCATCTGTGGCTTCCCTTAGGTGAGACGTTGATCTTATCTAGGGTTGATTACAGGGTTCATGGGTGGCAGTAGCCACTTACCATCAGGTGGACTGCATGCTCATTTGCTACTATCGTACTATGAAAAAATAAAAGATATCACTAAAGATTATACGTGTTAAACATGATTCTTACTACCATACTTGTAAAATGATAATATTATTATTAAAAAAATCGTATGGTTTACACAAAACACAAGTTCCGTATAAAAAAGTCAATCACTACTTACAATGTTACCTGAAGATAGTAATGTAGCATAAAATTGTGAATCAAACATTTAGAATAGGTTATTATGTATTAAAAATAATAATAATTTAAATGATGACAAAAACTAAACATGCAATGACAATGTGCTTTTCTGTAACATGACATAGCTTGCTTCGAATACTTAATTAGAATATTATTCTAGAAAATACTGCCAAAATTACCATTTTTCTATTTTCTACTGATAATGGTATATATTATTCACGAATTGAATATTAGGTATTATCGATTATTAGGTAAAACGTAGTATTGTAATTTGAAGTCGATTATTAATTTATTATACGCTACATTATTATTAGCTTTTAAATAAACTACCAATTACGATATATCAATTATACATATATAAGATTTGTATATAATTAATTTTGGACCCTGAATAAGATCCCGCGCTCCCTTTTTCTAGCCCTTATTAGTATTTTTATATATTCTGATATTGGATATCAGTAGACAAAATCCACGCACATTTACGTAGTCAATGTATACATGTTCACTCGCTATGTACGTGTTACGTTATCGATTATTAAATAAAATCGATATGTTTCAGTTTGATGTAAGCATACTCACTCGGATAGTGATCAGAGTAGTATAAGGATAAATTCGTTTGTTAAGTCTTTATCACATACGGCAAATATCTCGTGTGTTGTTGTAAAATTTTGCCTTCATATGCTAGTGTTGATAAAAATTTCTTATTTATGAATATCGATCGATTACATATAGAACATTTGATAAAATATCATCTATTAGTAAATATCGGTTAAATCTAGTTTACTTCAGACATCGATTAAACATTCTGTATTGTAATTGTCCATTTATTAATAAATTATCTGAAAATTTCGTTTCGATATTATAAAATCTCGCGTACCTGTCGATATCCATAAAATCGAAATAGTGCCGTACGTATACGCTCGTCAACCTGCGGATTATCCACGTACGTGTTCGTCGGTCCCTCGTATCGGTCGGCGCGCCGCCGGTAGCGGTCACCGGCGGCGCGTGGCGGTGAGGTAGAGCAGCAGCGCGGCGAGCGCGAGCGCGCGCAGCAGATGGCGCAGCGCACGCAGCAGGTGGCGCGCGAGGCGGCGCAGCGCGCGGCCCAGCGCGCGCGCCGTGACGACCTCCGCCCGACATCATCCCGTGCCGCATTTGCCGCTCTCGAACACGCCCTGGGGGCGAACACGCGCGACCGTTACTACAGACTAGGGGTGTGCGAATATTTTTCGATTCGAAAATCGGATGGAATAATACAAATTTTCAAATTTTATTTGAATTATTCGGAAACTTTCGAACAATTCAATGCGAGTTTCGAATGGAATATTAATGTTATAATATAGAATTAAATTATATTATCGAATATTAATGTTCGATTTGGAACGAATAATTCGTAAGTTCGGATTATTTGTACACCCCAACTTCAGACACTAATCGGTTGTTCAAATATTTACAGTTTTGTACGTGTTTGAAACCTATGAGCACATGAAGAAGATGTTGTTCCGTAACGCGAAAGTGTTACACATTATAATACTTAGATATGTATTGCTTGTATTTAATGGATTTTAGCAAATGTTACATGTAAAATATTTGTCTATTTTTTTATTATTTCAATTAATTGAATTTAATGACTGATGCGATTTATTACTATATCATTACAATTAACGCAAATATATTTAAATAAACATTTGACTTGTAATATGCGATATATTGCAATAAAAAGGTGGCAAAACATAGCAAGGTCATTTGTCCTTGGGAGGTTGCGAAATATCTCTGATTGACTTCAAATATAACTTTTATTTTATATGAAGTTGATAAGAGATGTCTTTGGGCTGCTCACTTACCATCTGGTGGACTGGATGCTCGTTTGCTATTTCAGTCGTATAAAAAAAAATGATAATTATGATTACACAACTCAAAAATAATGTGTTAATTTTTTATAACCTGCTTTGCATAGGAATAATTTGAATTGTCATCAAAACACTAGAGGTGTATACTATTGTATATTTCTAAATTTCAAATAAATTATGGACCTAAACGTGCAATATAAAGTCCAGCAAAATAAAAGCCATTCGCACGAGGCGGAAATACGACAAGGTACCTTGCGGAAGAATGGCGAGAAGGCGACGAGGCTCTCCCTGGTGAGCGGCTCGGCGTGCAGCGGGCAGCGCGCGTCCGCCGCGCACACGGCCAGCAGCCGCCGCAGGAACGCCTCCAGCTGCGGCCGCCGCGCGCGCGCCAGCGCCTCCGACGACCACAGCGCGCGCCCCGGGAACGGGATCGCCGCCACCTGGGACACACGTGTTATAGTATTAGAATACGGCCCTGTATAAAGTACGGCCCTGCACTCGTACGACTGCTGACAAGACGTAATTCGCGACTATCCGATACTTTCTCACACTTTATGTTTCCCAGGACTTTTGTTTCCAACTTCGAGCAATTGTCACATATTATTGTAATTTTGTATTTTTAATTAAATTTAGTATCAGTTATTTTGAGTTTCTATTCACCTCCTGACTGTGGACATCGTAATTCACGCGACACGCTGTCGGTAATATACACGCACACGCACGCACATACGTACACGTGTACGAAGACCCGTGTAATAAACATAAACGCTTTCTACACTCATGGCCCCACACTAGGATTTGCTCCTGTGTCGTGGATGCCATGGACGCACAAAGACGAATACACAACACCCAGACCCAGAACAGAAATGTAAACTCATCATTCAGATGTCTGCCTGGCCGGGGATCGAACCCGAGACCTGCTGCATGTCAGACCAGTATGGTGACCGCACCACCACGTAAATAAGTACATATATAAGCACATGTATAAGTACGCACACATCTTTTAAGATAAATATATACTAATATTATAAAGCAGAAGAGTTTGTTTATTTGATTGAATGCGCTAATCTCGGGAACTACTGGGTCGAATAGAATTAATATATTTGTGTTAAATAGTCCCTTTAATGAAGAAGGCTATAGACTATATAACATCACGCTGTGTATGTTCCTTTTAGTAGTAACGGGTGAAACCGGTTAGCACAGCTAGTATATAATATAACTAATGACAATAGTATAATTAGTTAGCGATACACCTAAGTTAAGACCTACAAAGTAACAGCTTTGTCGGCAATTTTTTAAAAGTAATGCCTCTGTTTGGAGTTAATTACAAACCCAAATCAAAGCACACTTCGGTTACTCGCTCAAGTACATATTCCGATGTAGACGGAACTATATTCAAAAAGCGCCCGACCGCATGGCACTTCCCCCCTCCCCCGTAACATTCGGCTATAGGGCACCTCGTGCACGTGCCCCGTTACCTTCTCCCCGTAGCGGCGGCGCGCGGCGAGGTAGAGGTCGCGGAAGCGGCGGTAGCGGCGCAGCAGCTGCCAGCGGCACGCGGCCCCGAGCCGCACGCGCACCTCGTACTCGTGGTGCGTGCCCGCGCCCGCGCCGCGCGTCACCCACCCCGGCACGCTCACCACCTCCGCTGGAAACACACACACACACAATTGTATACGTGTACAATACAATTTATGCACGGACAAAAATGTGTTACAAAAGTTTTAAATTACATGTTAAAAAGGATTTCATGTGTCAAAATGAAAACTTACAAAAATCTATTGGATGCATTAGGCCTCCGGAATCGTAGTCCTGTAAAGAAGAAAAATATTAACATCACAAAAAAAATATTAAAATGAGAAAATATGTAAAATTAATGTTATAGTGCAAGTGCATAGTAGTGTAGGATAATTGTTAATCCTCTTTTATACTTAATTTTTGATTATTCCAACATAAATTTAAAACTATTTTGATGTATCATACTCACATATGAGTCTTGTTTCCGATAAACAACCTTACCTGCATTTCTCTAAAATAATTTTAACGCAAAAAAACCTATTTTTAGTGTTCCCCCTTTCACCCGCACCTCTTGCACCCTCCCTAGATCTTCCTACCTACATGGAAATATTTTTACTGTGAAGTGCTCGTAGAAATCCGGGTAGCATTGAGATTTTGGGACACTGACCGGTATCTCCAACGGCATCTCGATCCTAGCGTGCGGATGGTGTTCGTGGTCGCAGAGGCGGTGCGCGTCGCTGTCGGAGCTGGGCGAGCGCGCCAGCGCCCGCAGCGGGTCCGCCCACGACTCCGACGGCAGCTCGTCGTTCGACGTCGACACGTTGTCGGACGCCTCCACTTCGTTCTCTTTTAACCTGTGCGTTTATCATATCGTCGTTTAATTTCTAGCACCGCGTAAGACATTTTTGGATTTTTTTTTGGAGAGACAAAAACCGATTAATTTTACATAGATGCAACTAAAGTTTCATTTTGTACTTTTAATTTTCCATAATTTAAAGGTATTATTTTATCGTACCTAGATTCTGTTTGGACAAAACGACCCGTATTTCGATTCCAATGACGATGATTTTAAAAAATTTCATTACCGCCAAAAAATGACTTACGCGGTGCTAGAACTTAAACGACAATATGTAGACTTCAATTGTCGAAAGGTCCGTCTTGAATAGTACTCCCTCTTCCTATAGATGTCGTAGGAGGCGATTAAGGGACAAAATCCAGTAGATAGGCAGCAACTTTTTCCTATACCATCAACACCCACTTCGGTCATCAACACGCATGCCAAGCGCGATGACTAAAGGTAAAACCCCCATTAAGGCACTCCCCTTAAGATGAATAGATGTACTTAAAAAAATCATAAAAATCAGGAACGGGGACAGAATGATAGTTTCATCCGAAAGATGGACGCACAAAAAATGTATTTAAAGTGAAATGTAATTAAATGAAATAACTTTATTTTGTATAGGCCTACGGGGGCACTTACAAATTGTCAGTTATAATATTTTTTTTTTACACTACCACCGGATAGGAACACGACCTGAGAAGAGATCAACTGAGAAGATCCGACAAGAAACTCAGCGGGTTACTCTTTTATTATTTGTATTTCTTTGAATTTTTTTAACCATCTGTTTATTACATAGGCAATCAAAGCTAGCTGCAGTACCTTGACTTACATTAGACTAAACTAGAGGCTTGTTTGACAAGTTGAAATAACCTTTTTTATCGTCGTTGTAGTTGTAGTAAAAGTTTTTCGTTGAACTTCAAGAAATTAAGTTCAATAAAATGTTGTAATAAACTTTTTACTTTATTTAATGTACTCATTAAGTAAGCTGTGTTCACTTTTTCAGAATGAACACTATCATATTGTATTTACGTTATAACGCATCGTGTTACATTCAATTTGTGAACCATATGAATAAATAAATAAAAAAAAAGTTTTATAAATTGAAATGAAAACTCATTGCGTTCGTGACGAACATGAAAAACTTTATCATTTGACCACTTTAGTGTATTACAGACAGATCAACCGAGTCTTACGGGCATTCATCAACAAAGTATAATCATAGACCATCTAGCCAAACAACAACACTAACCTATTCAACAGAGGATCCTCAAAGTACCCGTTCTGCGTGTTCTCGGCGTGATCGTTCTCGGCCTTCTCGACGTGCATGTCGCTCTCGCTGAGCGTCAGCGAGGGCGTCTCCTGTATGGGCGTGACCATGATGGTCCGCCGGCTGGGCTGGTTGTCGAAGAACGAGTACTGCAACGCCATCTCCAGGCGGACGTACTTCTTTTGAAGCTCTTGCAGAACCTGTAGGTATGAGTAAAAAGTAATTATTAGAGGCACTTATGTAATAGCAGCTTTTAGTTGATTAGAGAATGGGGTCAAGAAAAATAAATGAAAGAAACCATATTTTCGTAAATATTCCTTTCCTAGCCAAGCTACTGTTAGACACTTTAAATACATACTCAATGTTTACAGATTTCATTTCTAATGTTGTAATAATGAATAAAGTACCTTTCTTAAAGTTGGAATAAAAATATTTTCACTGTTTTGTTTACGGTTTTTTCATTTGCAACTAACGGAAATGTCATTACATTTTATTTGATGTGAAACATTCATAGAGGCATACACCTGATTGTTACCGTGGCGATCGCCACACCGTATTTATTTATTAAGTTATACATTCTCAGAACTATTAATTATCGAATAAATCTAAGTGGGCTGCGGTGTCAGTAAGATTTTATGCGGGGCGCTGTTCGTATATGGTTTTATTTTCATTATGCTATATATTTAGTTCCTTTCGCAATCTTGTCTTTTATGCATATTACTTGTACGAACACGATGTTTCACATCAGCCAGGCGTCCCGTGACGGCTAATTTATTTTCTGTATTATAGCACTTCTGTTCGGACGTCTTTCAACACACTAAATTAATCCGCTGTATACCGTCGGTATACGATCGTGAGGTATTAATATACGTTGCCTGACCGCGATCTGTCGGTTGAGCTCCTCCTTGGAGCAGTCGTTCTCGAGCGAGGAGATGACGAGCATCTTCTGCGAGGCGATCCGCGAGCACAGCCGCTGCATGGCGCGCAGCGCCTCCGCCTCCGTCACCTGCCGCCGGGACTTGCCCTCGCCTGCTAAATATCATAAACATTATAGTACAGGCTATTTGACACTATTGAAAATATGCTACGAATTGCTACGATTAACGCAATAAGACGTATTTATCTCTAATTTATACAAAGATATGAATATTTTTTTCAGTATTAACGTAAAAAGTTACATTTTTTTTAACAGAACAGAATAAAGAATTTATTGCGTATCGGTGGATGGGTGTGTCGTGATTACCTTAAACACAAACAACTAGACTCAGAATCGAAATCTAATTTCATGATTTAGTTGTCTATCTGGTGAGGGATTAATCCCGGAAACCATTGCTTGTTAGACTGGGCGTCGCGGGTATAGAGTCCTAGTTAGGAGCTATCAGTGTATTACTAGTGATAGTGACAATTCTCATATCATAGCCTAGAAACCAAAACACACCAACACAAAAAAAGACTTGTTTAAAGAAACATAAAAGACATACAGGATTTCGAATTAGATGTATTATTTTGAATTAGATTAATAGATATAGAAATATTACCACCTATCCTTCTTCGGTACTTCGCTCGCTGGTGCCTCTCCTCTGGCGACCTTTCCACCGAACTTGATGACTGTCCCTCTACTATCCTTGGCTGAAATAAAATGAAACACTTAATTTAATAATCATGGTGTTTGGTTACGCGTGTCATGTGGTGCCATCTATACTTCATAGTTCGTAGTTCTAGAGTATTTCCAAAACCCGATGAAAAACAAAACTATTTTTTAGAGATATCAATACAAAACAATATATATTTTTTGTATTAAATAGTTATGATGGCAAGACCATCATTAAGACAGGGGAGAAATACAGGTATTTTTTTCATTCAGCGTGTATACTATAATAAATAATTAAATTTATTGTAACAGCCTATAGTCTGATTTATGATTAAATAGGAAAAAAAACGTTACAAGTGATAGTATACAAAAATAAAGAAATAATAAAAAAACAGCATTTGAATATCTCAGTTATTCGTGAAGTCAACAAAAGTCAACTTATCTCTCTACACCATTTACCTTATGATAATCTTCAGTGCTGGACATATCGTCGCTGTCATCTGCCGACGGTCCTAGTTTGAACTTGGGCAGTGGAGTCCTGTCGTCGCTGTCGGGCGCCGCCGACGGCGTGGTGGTGGAAGGCGTCGGGACGGAAGACTCTGACGGGAAGGCCTTCGGGGAAGACGTGGCCGTGTGGAACGTGTCCTCCGTGTTCAGGGTGGAGTTCGGTGATGGTAGCGGGTCCAGGCTTAAGCTTAGGCTGGGGGAAAACAAAGTAAATGAGCATCTGCTTATTAATTAATTAAATATTCTCAGTACGAAGGTGGTAGAACTTTTTGGGATTCGACTCTGGAGGCATTAACCCCACACCTATATCAGCCTAATAACAGCAGTACTAAGCAGTTAAATTTGTGGTTAATAGTGTTAATGTGGTTTGAAATGTATAGTAAACAAACTTAACCGGCGCGTTCCAAGTTAGTTCTCAGGGGTAGCAACGCCACTCCTGTCATTGACCTCTTGTCTTCAGGAAAGAGTCAAACTACGTATAGAGGTAATCAGATGTCCATGGGCGGCAGTGACCACTTATCAGTAGGCGGAATGCATGCTCGTTTACTAAGACTATACGTACTTAAATTTTATAAAATAATAAACAAGCGTACAAACAGACACGAGTGTATTTTATGATTTGGATTCCTGGAATTAGCTGATAGCTACATTCTTCTCTTCGTATAATTGCTAAACATTGATGCAATACGAGTTGGAAGAGAATATCAATTTTAAAGTATTGTATCCCTCACCTGAGTCTCTTGGCTCGGAAGTGCTCCCTCTCGTCGGCGGACAGCGGCTCTGGAGGGTCCTCGTG
>MOOZ01011297.1:1067513-1078903 GCA_002930495.1 Cecropterus lyciades | reverse complement strand
TAGCATACTCACACTAGATAGTTCAAATTGAAACGTGACGCTGTGTCAAGTTATAAATAATTAACACAGATGGCGCTGTATCCAGTAAACTCACCGTATTGTGGGCGATCTGCGCACGCAGCTTGTCGATCTCCTCTCGCAGCTCGCGGATGAGCTTCACGTTGGGGTCCTCGTTGATGGTCGGCTTGTTGATGATGTTCTTGGCACGGTTCGCGTACCGGAGGGTAGATAGCGTCTCGCCGTAATTGCAATCCGCTGGCGAAATCTGGTGTATTTTTAAAAAAGGTATATTTGATGTATAATTCAAATCAACTGTTTTCTATAGGACTATTTCTAGACGTCAAAATACTATTGCCGCTTCGAAATTGAGGAATTACTGTTTTCTAATACTGTTTCACTATTACAATATCTAATACAGAAGACCCGCGTGGCAAAACACATACGATACCGATCTGATCTGATACGATTCGATCCCCGATCAAACAAATATTTAATGTCATAAAAAATAGCAACACAACAATTATTTCAAACAACTTATTAACGTATACTTACTGCAGCAATCATAATAGTTTTGGAATTCCCACCTAGGGAGTCTTTCAGCAGCCAAGTTAGCACAGAGTCTCTGTATGGAATGAACACATTCTTCTTGCCTTTCGGAGTACGAGCTGAAAACGAAAACAATTCCAATACTTTAGCAACAACCCCAAAATGTATTATAAAGATTTAAACGGTTATAGGATATGATGTTCTATGGAGGATGACCAACCGTCCATAGATATTTGTAATTGGCTCCGAGCAATAGTCTTAACTAATCGCTGTCTATACAACTGTTTAAAGTAAAACAATTTCTTGTTAAATATTTGACAAATAAAATTAGTTGTATGTGTACATGACACGAACAGATAATTGAAGGTATTTGACTCCAAAAAGGATTATTTATAAAATCATTTAGTTGCATAGATATATGTATAGCTCACTTTCTACGGGCTGGCTGGACTCGGCGAGCGCGGAGATGACGGAGCCGAGCGTCACCAGCGACTTGTTGATGTGCGCGCCCTCCACCAGCCGCTGCCCCGTCGCGCCCGTCGCGTCCGCCCTCTCGCTAACGTTATAAGTACAAGAAATTTGTTAAAAAAAACGTGTTTATTTTTCTATATATTATAGATTCTATATATTGTAGAGTGTCCGTGCTTTGATAGTTTCCGATCGAACTTGCTTATGCGCTGGATGTTAAGGATACTTCGGTAGCCACTTATAACATCTGTTGATTAGCTGTAGGAGGTCGCCACATTAGCGAACATATGATGAACAGTGATCATCTGTAGTTATCCCTAGATACGATCGGAATTCTGACTAAATTTGAGCACATCTGCGTTGCTATCCTTTAGGACTAAGTTGGAACATCTCGGATAAGTATGTCTCCCTACGTGTTAAGCGGTGCTGTATTCTGGTTTGAAGGAAGTGGTCGAACAAGAACACAGTGCTAAACACCAGCAGAAAGATATAATTGTTATTTAGTTTTATTGTCACCAAGTAATGATGGGACCCCAAGGAAATCGAGGCAACCCCTCAAATTTTATACTTATTTACATCAACACTAACCTGCCAGCCAAGTCCACCAGGTGCACCTTGGAGACGGTCTCGCTGGGCATGTTGTTGTGTCGCAGGTAGCTCGCTTGCACGAACGTTATCGTGAAGATCGCGTGCGACCGCGACGACACGTCGTTCATCTGCGTCGACGCGGTCGTGCGGTGTAAGTTGCCGCGGTGCATGCATTCCTGTAGGAGGGAATACGGATTAGAAGCGTATAGGGTATAGAGCAGGTATAGAACTAGAGGGACACTGTGGTTTAGAAATATAAGTTTTCCTAATATTCTTAGTAAATTAAATGAATTACCAAGATTTTTATAGATATGAGGCAGATTCAAGATTTGCAACAGATTTTTTAAAGGCATTGCTTATATTCATTGAGATGCTATGTGCAATCTATCTACCCAAGTATCCTTATACAATCTGAAGTATCTGCTGGAAAAACAATCAATCTTAAATGCACTATGCAATTACTCTTTTTACCAGGAAATATCATGACGGATAGTACGTAGCCACGTAGCAGCATAAGCGCAGAACACGGTTTTCTTACAAGATAAGACTTGGAACACCGTTCAACACAATGTTCTATTGCGGGTGGGTAGAGGCAGACGAGGCAGATTTGTTTGTCATTTATATGTCTAGCTATTTAATAAGTTTATTTGTAACCTACAGAAGAGCGAAGCTTTTCTTCGTGTAAGTTACCTTGAGAAGTAAATAAATTACTTATTATTATTTACAAGATAAACACATTACCAACCTGAATATCATCATAATCCGACACGAGATGCTTGGACAGGTCCTGAACATAGGGTCCCAGCTTGGGGTGCTCGCGTACCCTGAGCGAGTGCCCCGCGTCGGTAGCCAGTAGGTCCTTCACCCTCTCATTGTATATCTCCAGGTAGCTGACCTCCGTACGGTACGACGCGCCAGACTCCTTGCCGGCCGCCACGCGAGAGAACAGTTGCCGGCAGATACGTGGGATTAGGCCTTGGCATTCCTGTCACCAATGTACCATGTAACCATCAAAACAATCTATATAAATCTAAATAATTATGATAAATACTATTTCGATCTTGTAAAAAAAAAAAAACACTTATAAGATTGAAAAAGCAAACGAGCATACAGTATCTCTGATGGTAAGTTAGTCACTGCCACCTATGGACATCTGTAACCAACTTTATATAGAAAAAGTTTTATATGAAGTCGTAGGAGCATCGTATCTGTGATTGATGCGATGCTCCTACGAGGGCTAAGACGGTCGCCTCATATGAAAGTGATCCGGCAACGAGTCCTATTTAACTTCAGACACTTCTACCGAAACACAAGAACTGCTTAACGCTAGAAGTGGTAGAACTCTTTCTACCACTAACGGTTGAAAGTGGTAGAACTCTTTGTGGTTCGACTCCGGAAGCACCACCGCCACACCTATTTCTGCCGAATAACAGCAGTTTTATGCGCTGTTGTGTTCTGGTCTGAAAGGTGTGGTAAGGGAGACATACTTTGCAGAGGCATTCCATCTTAGTCCTCAGGGGTAGCAACGCATGTGTGGCTAATCCTAGGTGAGACTTTGATCTTACCTAGGGTTAATTACAGATGTCCATGGGCGGCAGTGGCCAATTACCATCAGGTGGGCTGCAAGCTCATTTGCTACTTCCATACCATAAAAAAAAGTAGGTGTGGCGGTGGTGCTGCCCCGATCGGATTATACTTATTATACTAAATAGGTGTAGCGGTTGCGGTGATGTGTTAGTTTATTCGTCTTTATCGAACCAATTGAGCAATGTATCGAAGTTATTAATGCTTTCTACATTGATAACTACATAATTTCCCGTTATAGAAGCAATGGTCACACGAATTCTCAAACCTAGGCCATAAATCTAAATTCATCATTTAAATTTCCGAAAAATCGAGAATCAAATTCTGTGTGTGTTAGACTGGCAAGGTGACCTGTCCGCCATGCCGGTTATCTAAGCGTCTTGCCAAACGAGCAGATTTTTTCTCACAGATAATTACCGTCAGTATACACTCCGGCGCATAATTTACTATTATGTTACTTTATTGTGATAATATTGATGAAAATTTATGTTGTAAGTAAATTGACGATTCCCTCGGCGCAGTAATGACTTCTCACAGAGAGTATTCCGGATTCGATCGATTTAGATTTATTATCAATGGATTTTAGCTTGAGAAAATGTCCAGAAATTCTAGATCATCTTGAATTTTAGATATTGGATGCTTGTTTTTATGTGTATTATTATTTAATATTGCGCATATTGAAGATCGAGATAAAAAGTAGGTAAATCGATTTATACTTTCGATCAAGTCTTATCAGATATGGAACACACGTATTTTGATAATTTCCTCTTAAACTATATTTTTATCGATGTGATAATTGAAAAGAATAGCACTAACATCGAAACTTCACTTATATGATTTGGAAAGATTTTATGAGTCCCCCATTAAATCTTGCAAACATACGTATAAAAAGTTTATTTTCAGATTTATTAAAACTAATTAGAACAGCGCTTAAGTCAGTTCAATCTTCCATCACTCACTTTCTTGCTTCCATCATACTAACCGGGGATCCCATCATAGTGAAGGTCTTCCCGCTGCCGGTTTGTCCATACGCGAAGACACAGGCATTGTAACCTTCGAAGGCGCTGTCGATGACGTCCAGCCCGAGGTCTGAGAACACCTGGAAAAAATCGTAAAGAAATTTATCCTCAACCCATCATTATCCTAATGCTAGGGTCTTCCCGTTTAAGCAAAGGAGCCTGTTCTTTAAATTTTGTGAGGCTTGGTTACTCCTGAAATGCCATATGTTTTTAACCTATGTATTAAATAAATAAATGTGATGGATGGACTTAAGTGCTTTAATTTTCAGGGGCAGGGCATTTAGATTTTCTGGGAAGGGCAGATTTGCCAGTGAGAGACAGTATATTCCTAGTTAACTTGTATTATTATAAATGGCAAAATATATCCTATGCTTTTGTAAAAGATGCCTAAAAATAGGTCAAAGAAGAAGAAGCGACATTTCCACATATCTGATAAGTGATTTATTGTTTTATTTATTTTTATTTCAAAATGGCAGCTACCTCGCGTTGGCTCAATACTTAACCTACATTTTTGTCATCTGGCGACGTAAATATAACCCTACCTAAATATTTACTGTTATTTTTATTTTAGGTCAATGATTTTTCTAACAATGTCTGCCAGACAAAGTTCTTTTGCTCCGCTCTTTCAAGTATGTATTTGTTTTGTTAATACATTTTTTTCTTAATCTCTATCATTTACTTCATTTCATATTTCTTTATGTATTCATATGTATTGGTAAGATGTTAAATGAAAATCGGTCGACCGGGAAAGTTCCACCGCCTAATCTATTACTAGCATGAAGCAGTTATTGCGTTTTGGTAGACCATCTTAGCCCTCAGGAGTACCAACACAGCTGTCATGGACTTCAAAAAGAACTATTGTTCAAAATAAAGTTGCTTACAGTCCACGAGTGGCAGTGATGACTCAGACCCCATGTTGTTGAAAACTAGCTGTGCCCCGCGGCTTCACCCGCTACTACATAATAAAAATCCAAATAAACAAACATAGCGTAATATTATATAGCATTCCTCAATAATCATCAGAAAAAATATTTTTTTCAAATCGAATAAGTAGTTCCTGAGGTTAACGCATTTAAACAAACTCTTCATCTCATACAATCTTTCACCCTCCTTTTGAAGCGGTTGAGGGTTAATTTTCAGGAAAATCTGAAACACGTATTTATTAATTTGCTGTAAACAACTAAAATCCAAATTTTCAAGTCACTAACTTCAACGGTATAGAACTTCATATAAAAGTATTTCATCCTTTTAACCCCCTTCGGAGTGGAATTTCCGTAAATCCTCTCTTAGTGCTCCTCTACACTCCCTAAGGAATCTTCATACCAAATTTAAATTTTCTACGCTCAGTAGTTTCGGCTGTGCGTTGTCCGTCAGTCAGTCACTCAGTAACGGAAGAGTTGTATATAGCAAACAAGCATTCACCCCACTTTATAAGACTGCAACGTATAGAGAACCTGACTTAAGACAAAATTGCATTCTTCTCAGATTGTGTCTCCTGAGAATTAAAATTTCTAACAATTCTTGAGGGACTAGCATAAACGCGTAAACGTAGCTCAACCTATCGGTACTATCATACATTTTCTACGTGGTACCTTGCTAACCCGCGCGCTGGTCTTATCGTTTTAAGATAATCACGTTTATTTTCGAGCGAATTTTGTTTCAATAGATCGAAGGTGGTGAAGAACCCTCAGTGATTGGAAGTCGGAGGTACCGATGCCAATCTATTTCTGCCTACTAAGTGCAGTGTTAAGCGCTACATTGTCATGGTCTGAAGGGTGGGTGATAAGCGAGATGCTTATCACCCACCCTTTAGACCTTAGCTTACACCGTTTGAACCTTACTATACTTATCCGACGCGTTCCAACTTCGTACTCAGTGATAGCAACGTATCTGTGGCCTACCTCAGGTAAGTCTGATCCTATTAGATATATCCATGGGGGCTAGTGGTCACTTACAATAAACGAGTATGCAGTCCACGCATACTCGTTTACTACTTGCATATTACTAGCGTAAACACGGCAAATATGCCGAGGAATACCATTCCATACTAGCGTAAACGTTACTGTGCTACAAACGTAGACATTTTTCATTTTTTAATCAATACTAATGGCTTATTACGTTATAACTACAGTGGGTATTGATATAAATAAAGCTGCTCTGTGCGACATTAGGTATGTTGTTTTTAATATAGAAATAGCATATGGGAACCTAAGAATGAAAGCCTGACCATAAGACGGTGGGAAACGGTTGCATACAGAAGGCACAGGACCGATCGGAGTAGAGTGGAGGAGTACTATACTATACTATATATATACTATTAAGGAGAGACCTTTGTCCAGCAGTGCACCTCGATAGGCTGATAGATGGATGGATGATATGAGAACCTAGATAAATTTTGAGTCATAAGTGAGGTCGGCCATAGATACGTTACGAGCTCGGAGGGCTAAGATGGAGCGCCTGTTATAAGTATATAGGTGTACATATGGTCAAGAAAGACAACACTTATGTGAACAATGGGTAATTGAAAACAAGAACATTGTTCAAAATATAAAGGACAAAAATCCCAACTGCTTAAAAACTTTGCCTTAAGTTTCAGTTACTTGTTTTTACGCAGTAGGTTTCTTGTTTCTATAATAATTATTATATTTAAATTAACGCTTTTTATGAGTAACGGCAAAATAGTAACATAAAAGTTTTAATATAATATTTATTTTTGTAATGGTCTATTTACTAGCTTTCATTTGATATCCAAATTGTCATGATATTAAAAGTCGTCTTCGCCCCGTCCCTTTTTTCCTATTAACATGCGCCATTTTTTAAATTATATAGCCTATGTTACTATGTAAATTGAAACGATTCTATATTCTGTCACATTTTACAATCAGTCAAACCCTTTGGGCTGTAGCGCCGTGCAAATTTAATTACATTTAACAATATTAAACTATTTCTGATAATATCGCTAGACAGATATTAATAAGTAACGAATTGTATTACAACAGAACAAACGTAATTGTTACGTCTCTTTAATAATCGCGCGCTTAGAAACTAAAATACATATGTACCCAATTTTATTATATCCATAAAATGCAATTTTTGCATTAGATCCTTGAATATGAAGCGACCATCTTACTCCTAGAGAGCAGCAACGCATCTGTGATTGACTTCAGACAGAACCTCTGTTCCATGGGCATGATTACAGATGTCCATGGGCGGCAGTGACCAATTACCATCAGGTGGGCTGCATGCTCGTTTGCTACTTAAAATCTGATAAAAAGGTAGATACCACTTATTCTCATCATGGGTTATATTCGGATTTAATCTTGAATGAATTGGATGGATGCATATTTGTTTTAGTTATCAATAGGTATAGGTAAATCTATCTAATCCACCTAACCACGCTAATGTAATCTACTTAATATTTCAGTCATCAAATTAACCGTTACAAACCGACCGTATTATGCGTTGTAAACCAAGTGTAACAAAAGACACTAGTCCTTGTAATTTCGTTTGTGTAACATTAACGGCAATTTGCATATCAGATGCAGCATGTAGGTAGTCGAATGTACTTTTTATAGCACATTACGTAATAGCCATGCAACGCACGCATGACTTTCGTTAACGGAGCTATAATTTATATTCTAATGACTGTCGCAATTCACACTTGCGATAACTGCAGTAAGCGGTGATAGTCTAATGGTAACTCGGCCTTGCGATCGGGGAGTCTGGATTGGATCCCGAATATATCCCGGCTATATTAGATTTATCACTTGGTTCAAAAGCGAAAAAAAATAAAAAAGTTCTTAAAGGCGCGTATAGTCTACCGAATCGCACATTTTCAAGGCTAAGGACAATGGACTAAAAAGGTACGAAGTGTACCTACCAATTAGCACTTATTTTTCGGAATCACTCTTACCTTTGGCCTTAACCCTTCTTATATTGAAATAAGACCCATGCCTAGCAGTGGGAAATAGGGTTGACGCCGACGTTAACTGCATGTTATTTCTCACTAAATATACCCTATGGTTTCACCCGGTTTTATAAAGATGTTACATAACTTTAATTGTAATCACTTATGACAGATTTTTTGGATTTTAATGCAATAAAAACCAAATGGTACTTCATAATATGGACCATATATATATGTTACAATCCTTTAAATAAAATTCAACAGTGTATGTTTCAATAAAATTCAACAGTGTAAGTTTCAATAAAATTCAACAGTGTAAGTTTCAATAAAATTCAACAGTGTAAGTTTCAATAAAATTCAACAGTGTAAGTTTGACGCGATTTCAAACATAAGATAGATGATGGACCTCCGGTAAAAAAAAGTTTCTTCAGTATTAGATGAAATATTGGATGGCGTCGTAGCAATTCTTGAAAATGACCTTACGTACGGCTTTCAGAGGTGGGACTCTAGAGGAAACCATCCAGAACATCCACAAATTAGGAGTTTTTCAACAAAATAATACGAGTTTGTATTAATACACACTTGATTACCATATTGGCCCTGGAGCTGTCCTTGACCTTAGCTACTATTATACTAGTCTTTGACCATCGGAAAACAGTGACAATGGCGCACGTAACGAAGGGAAATGTATTCAGTAGGCAAAGAAAATGCAACTGAAATTTTCAAACTTACATTAGATGATTTTCAGGTAATTAAAAAAAACGGATATTGACGGATAGATAACTTTCCTTTGGGAAGTCAGTTAAAAACCGATTTATGTTTAAACCTGTACGAGTTAAGTAGGAGACGACTAAACCTACTTTCACGCAAAGATTATAATTATTTTATGTAGCATAACTTTTAAATCCCAAGACATTTAAACTTTTATTAGTATTTCATCGCCTCTTAAGTTACTACTACGCATTCGTCCTTAAATAACCCTTTTTTGACCCACACCTAGGCACAGGTCTCGGTTTCAGGGTAAACGTTTAAGTCAGCGATAGGAAACCCGTATCCCACTGACCTTCCCGGGGTCTCTACTTAGATATTGTTTTCTTTGTCGACGTCAAATTTCAGATCAATATCTTGACGCCCTTTTGTCTTCAATGACATATTACAGAAATGCGGCGCTTTTACTTAATGGCCTGCTCTTTGCGGCGCTTTTACTTAATTACATGGCCTGTGTTGTCAAGAAGGTTGCAGACAGCCTTCAGCTTTAAGCCATAGTCCATCATAGAGATCAAATATGGATTCTTTTTCAATAACTTTAAAGTGTCTAAGTAATAAGTTTAAGTTCTGTTAAGCGAAAATTATTACTATGTCTTATTATGTCTTATTTATATATATTATGTCTTATTTAAGTTAAATGTAGGCGTAAGTAAACTAGAGAACACCAAAATTATTTTCAGACGATCCATTCATCAACATCGTGAGAATCGAAACCAGATACAATCTGGAACTATTCATTAATTTCCCACATATTAAAGATAACATAGCCACAGTACAGTAATGTAAACAGTATTACGTGTCAGCGGTGTCCTTGAATTTGTTACGAACGGCCGCTCGGCACAAAGTAGGCGGCAGCGCACCATTCACCCCGTGCGACTGTGGGTATACTGAAACAGACTGAGATTTCGCGGCGAGCCGTTTCGGCCCGTTTGTATGAAGACGTAATACTGCATACTTTACTATACTGTGACATAGCCCACAACACACGTGGGTTGTGTACATATAATGATCGACGTAAATTCGCAGACCTTGTGAACCGAACCAAGGTCGGCCGAGCTGACGCGCCGGCTCATTGTTGGATGGAAAATGAGTTTTATGTTAAACGGCGCCACAAATTTTCTTTATTGAAAAACGTGCTTCGTTTGACAATAACCACGTACTCCCTGATGTATATGAAGTACTTTCAACCTTATTTAGGTATCACATATTTAAGGGGTAAATAGCTTCTGTAGTTACGCAAGTGTTATCAAAATAGCTACAGGCGTTTTTAATATATAACGCTCTATAGATACAATGTCACAAAGGACCGGATTGACGATTCATGAGAATACTAAGTATACCGATTTTTTCCATCATGAATGATAGCAATCACTTTGAGAAACAAATAAAAGGCAGGATTGCTACATCAATTTCACGTTCATCATCATTTTTGGTCACGTCGTAAACTTCAACGACAGGATATCGCTTTGATGAACGTCGTCGCAGCAACACCATTCACTAAACAGTGGGGTTGGTGTAATACCAACCCCACTGTTTAGTGAATTGACGTGCTTCTCTACATTTTAATAGTTTAATTAATATTATAATGATACTAGCTGACCCGGCAAACGTTGTTTTGCCATATAAATGATTTAATTACTAAAATGACTATTAAAAAATAGGGGTTGGTAATAACAGGATAAAAATTTAAATTTGTATGTATTTTGAATGCCACATTATTGAAAAATTAAAAAACAAAATATTTTGTCCAAAAATAAAAAAAAAAAGTTAAGGGTGAACAACCCTTATTACTTAGGGGTATGGAAAATAGATAGTAGCCGATTTTCAGACCTACTGAATATGCATATAAAATTTGGTAAAAATCGGTAAAGCCATTTCAGAGGAGTAAGGTAACTAACATTGTGACACGAGAATTTTATACATAATATGAAGTAACATTAAGTTACCAGTGTAACTCCTTTAAGAATCTGCTCGGGCAAAGAGGACCTAATATAGTCCATATCCCCCGCCCCCCTATATATCCGCCCCCTGGATCCGCCAGTGTAAACACGTTTAGCTAATGGCATGTAATAAAAACGAGTACATACCTGCTCCTGGGAAGCATAGTGGGAATCACCACTGTCGAACGACCAGTACGAGTGGTCAAATGTGAAATCTTTGTACTTCTCCCTGCTGCCCTCATTTTGCTCTTTGCTATTCTGTTGAGAAATAAATAAATATAATATAAGTTGAGATATAAATTAGTATTACATTTACATTTTAACACTAAAAAATAATAATAACTTGAAGGTTATAGAACCCTTCCTGGTCCGACTCCGGAAGCACCACCGACCCCACCAATTTCCTATTCAAGTAACGGAGGGTTTTAGCATGCCCAGAATAAGGAATACATTGCTTAAAAGTGATATGTTGATAAATCTGAACTCATTGGAAATCATATTTTCCCACGTAACAAGACACACTACATAAAAAAAACTTGGAGCGTTGTGTGGTATCATACAACAAGGTTT
>MOOZ01011297.1:1047866-1066828 GCA_002930495.1 Cecropterus lyciades | reverse complement strand
CGGAGGGTTTTAGCATGCCCAGAATAAGGAATACATTGCTTAAAAGTGATATGTTGATAAATCTGAACTCATTGGAAATCATACTTTCCCACGTAACAAGACACACTACATAAAAAAAACTTGGAGCGTTGTGTGGTATCATACAACAAGGTTTTGGTAGGTAATAGAACCGGTATCGTTTGAGGGGAGGTATCACTGTCAAGCTTCTTCTTGCAAAGTATACATGCCAGCTAACTTTAGTCGTCACAAGTGCAAACGCATCTGTAATTCACTGCAGGTCGTCTGTTTGTTTGTTTGTTAAAAAAAAAACCCTTTACTGACTCATCTCATGCTTGTTTGTTAAAAAAAAACACTTTACTGACTCATCTGATATTAACCTTTGTGGAACTATGCATTGTATGTATAATTTATATATAATAAATAAATCTGCCGTATTTGGTGTGCATAATTATTATTTCCATCCAGAAGCAACAATTTCTTTTTCATTTAAAACCATAAATATAGTCTTATCCTTTCCAGTTTTTCAAAAAGTTCAAAGAGTAATGGATTGCGATAAGTTACAGAATACAATTTCAGTCAAGAAGAATATTTCAGTCTAAACCTAAGTGTCCTAGATCTAAGATGTCCGCATCACCGTCGCAATGCTTACGTCACCAGATAATGTTGTTCGCGGGTCACTGCTGTTGAAATGTCAGTTCGACTGACGTATTCGTGACCGATTCGATATCGACCAAATATAATGAGTTGCCTTTTGCTATTAATTACCCCTTTCGAGTGCTATCAGATTTGTTTTAACATAAATGAGCGTGAGGAGTATATGCAGACACTGCAGTATTTTCTGTTTACATTAGAACCAGAATTTATAGATTTTCAGGATCAAAATGAAAATTCCGCTAAAGTTCCATCAAAATCAGCTAAGCCATTTCTTTAAAGAATTGACAGTTTGGTTTTGGATTACAGACATATATCCAATTAGTAATACATTGTTGATAAACGTATATGACCAATTTATACAATGTTAATAGTTGTAACTATTTATCAACAAATATGGAAATCTGACACATCTACCAGTTTCCTATACAATATTGGCGTAGAGAATAAGTCTCCGTGTTTAATATAACATATCGTATGAAAATTATCAATAACAATTTCTCTAGCACCTGAGTAAAGAAAGCCCATTGTTTCTGCTCAAGATTTCACCTTGATAATACATTCATTGGAACAGTTTCGTTATACATAGGATACACATCGTTTTTGATCAAAAAACGTAAAAATGCTTTAAATAGGAAAATTTAAGTATTTGGAAGGAAATGCAGAATGATTTTCATGTTTTTATTGCCATATAAACTGTATTTTTGTATGAATTTGTGACATATTTTTTACGTTCTCATGCTTATTTCAGCTTTTTATGAGGGTACCGCTTCAAAGATCATAGTATAGATTGAGAATACAGTATTTTTGCTAAAGTATAAAGTATTACATCCATCGAAATTGTTGTATGATACATTATAAAATATGGTTGGCAACCCTATATATATACAGACAATATTTACTTTAGAACAATTGTAGACATTCCTTTTGTAATGGATTATTTTAATTTTAAAATATTCTTTTTAATTTAAGATTAACAGATACCATTTGCAACCATGCAACCAATTTTATATCCCACTGCTGGGCAAAGGTCTCTACTAGGAGAGGAAAGTGTACTCTACCACACTGGTTCATAATATAGTTTATATTATTAACTAACTGCAAATAAGGAAGAGTTGATGTATTTACTTTGTATTTTAAACTAAGTTAATCAAGTGCATCATTATATTTTTCCTTTACAGATATTTTAATTAGTAAGTATGTATTTTCGGGTCAATATTATTTATTATTCATGAATTTTATAACTTTTCACAACATATTTATGCCTATATAATATTGATTTGTGTCAACTATCTCTATACAAGAAAGTCTTTTAACAGCTAACATAAAGCTCTTTTGTTAGTACTTCCTATTGCTCGTCTTTATCATTATTGCATTTTAACTATAATAAATGTAAATTTCCAATTGTCTTATTGTATTAAACTCAATTGATCAAGATTTCCCCTGACTCATAGTTTGATGTAGAGATGTGCCGGATCGTTAAAATAAAGGATCCGCGGATACGAATACGAATCATTGGTGTCCAGATCCGCGGATATGGATACGGATACTGAACCCAACTTTCTTACAAATTTACTTACCCGTGTCCTTGAAGCGGCAATTGCTTTATTGACATGTGTCTGCCTGTGCCCTTAGTACGAGTTTATTACTTTCCTTAAACAATAGTTGTTTACGTTTTTCCCTATCATTGCAAAAAACTATCATTGTATGTACTAACATATATGTTACGCTTTTGATTTTTGCAAAATGAGTTAAATATGTGATATTAGAAACAATATAGAATTTAATACTATTTCATTGCTACCAAATAGCCTGTATACATTAAGAAGTTCGTATGTATAATGAATTTATAAATAATATGAATTTAATAACAGGTATAAAAGATCCGTTTAAGATCCGCCCAAGAAGTAGCGGATACGGATACAGATCTTTCTCATGCCTCGGATATCCGTAGATACGGATATGGATCTCCGGCACATCACTAGTTTGATGCCACAAATCTCAATTAACCCAGTCATAGGGTATTATAGAATCTAGTGTAGATAAAGTAGGCTCCTTTGGCACATTTCTAATAAAAAACATAAGTAAGATATTTGTTAAGATTTATTTAAGCAGTTAAGTATTAATTGCTAAAATAAGATTATTTTTGATAATGTTGATATTGTGGTTTAATTGCAGTCTATTGTGATTTTTTATTAAAAGTTGTATATAGCAATATACATACTACAGTCTATAAAATATTAAGTTGTTTATGGTAATAAAAACCAATGTCTGTGCATTACTAAATAAATTTAATTTGAACGGAACTTCTTTCTGATGCTGAATTTTTTTATAATATAGCAATAGTAAACGAGAATGAAGTCCAGAAGTGATAAGTGGCCACCTCTGCTCTTGGAAGTCTGTAGTCAATTCCAGATAACATTAGAATCCTACCCGAAGTCAACCACAGATGCATTGCTACCCCTAAAGACTAAGTTGGAATGTCATGAATCAGTATATCTCCCTTAATTAATGTTATTACTTTGGACTGCACAGATAAGCTCTTCTTAAATATGGTTGCCTGTCTGTTCTATTCAAGCTAGAACTCAACACAATCTGATGGAATAAAGTAAAATAATTTAAATAATTAAGCAAATAATTCCAACATGTGTGATACAACTGTCCCCAAAACCTGCAGAAGTTTTTCCAAAATAGTTTTTCTTTTTACCACATGGATTTTCTTACATAAAGATATACAGCATAAAATACTTACTTTTACAGTTAGGAGTCTTGTTTTCTTGCCATCCATCTGAACTATGAGTTTGGCACTCATGTCTTTCTCTCTGAAAAGAAATTAATTTATTAAATAATGGTAAGTGGTCACTGCCACCCATGAACAGATTTATCTGAAGTCAATTACAGGTGCATTACTACTTATGAAGACTAAGATGGTTGTCTTATATTTAAGCCTGCCAACAAACTTCTAACAAAATGCATAAATTCCTTCAAGCTAGAAATAGGTAATTATGGTGCCCATTAAATTGTACTACTTCTATCACTTTTAGTATCGAAAGTACTTAAATTAATGATTATTTATAGTTTTCATCCACTGTGCAATTAATTGGTGACACACCCTAACATTGGACATTCAATATAGACAATGTACTGAAATGGGTGAAGTTAAATTATAAATTGAAGCAGAGTCACTGAGAAGATACATTATTTACAGTAGCATTGCTCCAGTGCAAATAAAAAAGCAATCCACTATCTACAAATTTTAGATCGGAACAAGGGTGTAAATAAGAATTAATTAGTGGCAATTGCAGCAAATGAGCATGCAGTCCACCTGAAGTGACTACTGCCACCCATGGACATCTGTAATCAATCAACCCTAGGTAAGATCAAAGTCTCACCTAAGGTTAGCCACAGATGTGTTGCTACCCCTGAGGACTGAGATGGAATGCCTCGGAAAAGTATATCCATAAGTACTACTATAGTATTTATGATGCACAAAAAATAGTTGCAATACGAATTAATTAATAGTACTACTAGCAGTGATTAAGTAAATTACATTTATGTTATGAGAATATTATTTACAAAAGACTGAAACTTCGAAAAGGAAATAAGAGCCAGAGGTGAAACTTTTTGAGTGAATTAATGAACTTGTTTTGTCGTACCAAGTTCAGTTTAAATTATGCATTATGTAATTTGTATAGCTCATTAATAAGGAATGTCGTGCATTCATTAAAATTAAATAAAATAAGTAATAAATAAATAAGAATAATACTTTCACTAAGTTAAATATGAGATATATATATATTGATTTAGTGTATATGTTTGTGTTAAATGTTTTAATGCAATAAACCAAAACAAGTGAACTTTGGTCACAGTTTGCATAGTAAGGAAATGACTCAGATACAAATCTGACAGGTCATCACTGATTAAGGAAATAAAACAAAAATAATACAGGATAATGAATATAGAAAAACCCAGAGGATTGGATGTTTTTTTTTTAATATTACTTTCCTTTCAATATTTCTAATATGTGGTTAAGCATTTTAATTTAACAATGGAAAGTCTGGAAGTTTTAGTAGCAGTGGCTTCTATGACCCTGAGATTATTCTGGACATTGATTGCATAGACAGCACAGTCATCCAGAAAACCTGTTTGCATTCCGCGCCCGTGTTAGTAAACAACACGATAACGTCGGCCGCAAGCAGCCAGTCTCCCCAGTACTCGCCACAAAAGATGATCATGTAGGTCAGAGATTTTAACATTTTTTCGGTAACTTTCATCCAAATGGCCCGGCGAAGTACAGTTCGCGCTCCAAATGCAGCCCAACCGTGAAAGTTATTGTCGTACATCATGACATCATTGACTTTTTGCACTTTCAAAACCTCGGCTCGACTACCTAACCGCAAACTATCTAATGGTCACAACAAAACAATTTCTAATTGCTCAACCACGGTCACAAACTGTTTTTATGCAAAGAATAATACGGGCGTTGGTAACCAAAATGTACCATCGCCCCTTCATACAGATTAATTCTTGTATCTTATTGGAATTATTATAAATTATTTTCACAGCACTCACCTTTGATTGAACGGGCGAACCCTTACAGCCACTTTTACCGAGGCCATTGTCACACATTATATTGTCAATAGTTTAAAATTAATAAATTTACATTTACTTTTTATTATGAATTCCACTCCACACAAAGCAAATTGACATTACATTTTGTCTGATTCTGACAATCGAACCGACAAGCGATGAAACGTCCTTTCTTGACAATCCAAGTCAAAAGTTGCAACACTCAAAAAGTTTAAATTAATTACACATTTCACTTCTACTTACTACTAACATTAAACATAAAACTGACTTTTAAAGTAAAGGTCAGTCGCAGCATTACGTTTTGTATAAAGAAAAAGAAGAAAATTTTCTTTTTTTTTTATTCCGATGTCAGTTATCATTTATTATTATGCACCCATCTGTGGCTGGGATACCATACTCATTTTAGTATTTTATCAAATAATATAAGCAGCAAAGAGTATACAAATACTACGTAATAAGCAGTTTCGTTTGTAAAATAAAAATACTTTTTAATTATCATTTTAAATCAAACTCTTGAACCAAACAAGTATGAAAAATAGATATTATAAGACAGGATTTTTGCAATCAAATTTGAATATTTAACAAACGACGCCGCTAGAATTACAAACAAAACTAGTTTAGAAATAACTCTGGTCGTCACTAATTTGAGACAAAGAACACCTAGAAATTGAGTTTTTGCTTAGTAAAATTCGTGCAATTTCATGTAGTAGTCATTAATTCAATTCAAGATGCATCACCCTGCCACGAGTATGACAACGTAGTTGTACGGTCACATTACACGTTTAAAAGACTGGTTTGCGCAACGAAGACTCTAGAACGGTTCTATCGTATTTTTTTTTAGCGATTGTGCTATTGGTCCTACTAGACTTTATTGGCCGGTGAAACTTCACCGGGTTTTATGGCGAGCCTAAAGCTCAAGCCGGGTCAAGTAGACTGGACTGGAAGAGGGGAATGGATTTGGTCCCCATTGCCGGGTTCCTTGGCCATCCGCCTTCACTAAAGGGTTTCGGACCCAGCTATTGCCGGAATCCTGTCCTTCCGCCTCTGGTTTAAATAGGGATTGCGGTTGACCCAAGGGTACCTCCTCTGAGGTATGGATCTCGGCTTAGGACAGTTACGCTGATGTGGGGCACTGGTGATGCACGACTGATCACGCGGGGACTTGTGACTGTTGTGCTGTAACGGGGTCCTCATCTCCGCCGGCGAGGACGGTGTGTGTAAAATCTGTTATTGTTGAGTGTGTGTAGGGGGCGGGGAGGGAGTTCCCCTTGCCTAAGGGCGATATCTAACGTGATCTTATCATCAGGGCAGTCTAGGACATGTCTGGGGCGTCTATTTAGAGCCGAAGCATCCTTGTCAGGGATGTAGCTGGCTGCATTGACAACAAGCTGATTGGGGTGGTCTATAGCTTTATCAAAGTAGCTTTTAGAAAGCTGCTTCATGTATTGAGCGATGCTGGGTAGCTCGAGATCTTTATGGAGGTTGGTTCTATCGTACAGAACATGAAACGTTTTTATACGGTTTTTTATCGTTATGGTTATTACCAACCATCACAAAAAGCTGAAAAATTATAATTATTCGTGAAAGGGCAACACTGATAGTTGAGTTATTCGTCTATCCGTCAAGAGAGGTTAGTATAATTTATTTTTATTTTATAATTTCTTACTCTTTACATCTGATAAGTTGGTAAAAAATAGCTTTTAAACATTTAGCAATATTCTACTCTCCTCAACAATATATTTTGTAATGAAAGTTTGTTTTTTTATTAGTTAATGACGTCCTGCGTTACATAATAATTATTTGTGCATGTTTTCTGGTTTCAGCTGAAAATCGGTCAGAATGTCGGACGCTCCAGGCCGCCCCATGAAGTACCCGTACACATTCACTGCGAAAGTGGCGCAGTTCCCTATAAAGTACTACATCCAGAACCAGTGGATCTGGCGCTACTGGATGGTCGGCATTGCCGTCTCTCTTCCCGTCTTCTACAAAATCCACAAATTGGGTAATTGCCTTTATTCTTTAAAAAGCCATGTCATTTTATCATGAATACTTTGAATCTGTACTCATATTTATTATATATAAGTATGCATAAGAATGGACTACAGAATGTCTTTAGAAGCGATGTCAAAGGCATTGGACTATTTTCCCTAAACCGAATTAAAAAATAGACAAAACAAGTGAATGCTTATATTTATAGTCTTTATTCCAAATACACATAAAGAAAAATTTTAAACATGTAATACTAATATAGACTAAATCTGAAAATAATTTCCGTTAGAAAATTAAGTCAGTGAAATCTTTTATATTTTGGGTAAATCACCACCATTTTTAAACCATTATGCTCTGTGTTAAAATGTGTTTCCTACTGCTACCTTACTTTTAATCAAAGATTGAAAATGTAGTGAATCCAGTTCAATCAGGGGGCACTGTAACACCTATTCCTAGCATGTAACAGTTCTTATTTGTTAAATGATAAATAAATAAAATAATTCGGTGGAAAGGTGTTGATTCCAGCTGACTGACATATGGGTCAACCATCTTAGTCCTTGGCTAATCTCTGATAGAACCTCTGTTCTACGTTGGTTGGTTGCAGGTGGACATGGCACCAATGACTCACCATGTTGCAGAATGCTACTTAAGTCACATAAAACCAAGTTTTCTTAAAGGAATTTGATCTCTAAGAATTTTTTTTTGCATATCATCATCTATACTAGTATTATAAAGTAGTAGAGCTTGTTAATTGGTTGAACACACTAATCTCAGGAACTACTGGTTCGAATTGAAATATTATTTTTGTGTTGAATAGTAAAATTATTGAGGATGTTGCAAAAACGGGAAAATATATTTAGTGATCATAGCGTAATGTTTTTAAAATAGTTTTGTAATAGATTGGTGTTTAATAAACGCGGGTGAAACCGCGTGGCACAGCTAGTGCTTTATATATAGCTTGTTCAAATCATTAATACTGTAGCGAGAAATGGAGACAGCAAGTATTTCAGAAGTATTCAAACCACTATTAATTAATTATAAAAGGCCAGATAGGAATGTTGAATATGCAATTGTTAAATGATTTTAGACTAATATTATTTCGAAATTGATACATTTTAATATGGTACTCACAATATGTAATTTTTGATTTGTTTTTGTCGATATTTTGACACAGTTACATTGATCGTGGTCATGGCAAAACTGTGTGTTTTACCATGACCACGATCAATGTAACTGGGTGACTGTAAAATGTTTAAAAATACCCAATTGCATTAATTTCTTTGCAGCTAATTCACCTGAGAATGTTAGCAAATGGGCTGAGATCAGGAGGAAGGAGGCTGCCGAACACCACCACTAACTTTGTAGAAATTATATCTGGCATGAGTTATAATATTTATGTTGTAAGTAAAAATGTGCAAATAAAATCATGTTCTAGGTATGTCTTTGTTTTATTTATTCTACTGTCATAATGGGCGAGTCGTGTGTAACTTATAACTATATACTGTTGCGTGAAACAATATTTAACTCTTGAACAAAATCCACCTATTAATCAAAGGTCCTCTAATCTGTTCCAAGTTTTATAGGTTCGATTGAGTAGTAAAAAAAATCTTGTTAGATCTAGAGTTTGAATCTTGAATCGAATATTAATATTTGATTCGAACTTCCAATCATATAATTCGAAAAAAGCAGAATTCTTCGAAATTTTTCAAATAGTTCGGATAATTTGGAATAATTCGTATAATTCGCGTATTATACAGATATCACTGGATTTTCTATTGTTTGCAATTTAAATTTCACTGGTTAATCAGTGGGATTCTCGTTCACTGGTTGAATCAGTGAATAGAATACCTACGCACATGCGCGTTATATGTAGCATGTTTACTGGTTGAATTAATGAAATTCCACAGGTTTATGTTGAGACAGAAAACAATCAAAAATTTGCAAATAATTAAATTATTCCAAACTTCGAATTTTTCGATCTTTTTTTAATCATTTGATTCGAGTTTGAGAGAAATTATGACTGAATAGAAATAACCGAAACAAATTTTTCATTAGGTCTGTAAATGCAAACGAGCTGTATTGGAATAAGATTAACGATTTGTAGTTTACATTGGCCTATAACTTCAGTTGACTAAACAATGTAATTGCCTCATAAGAACTTTACCAGGTGCTAGAAGGGAGGTAGCACCGCTACGCCTACTTCCATCCAGCGTGAACTGGTTATTGCATTTCGTGGAAGAGTGGTTGCTGGCTCAATTATATATGAAGATTTACCATCCCAATCATCAGGAATAGCAACGCATCTGTGATAAACTTCAGATAGAATACCTATTCTATGTGAAGCTGCTTATAAATGTTCATGAGCGGCAGGAGCCACTTCCCATTAGGTGCACTACTCATTTGCGACTTCAATATTTTAATTAACCAAAACCTTTTTGCTTCTCATTCAATGTAAAACAAACATAAAAAATATTTTTTGTAAATAAAACGATAGTCAAAAATCTTTGATGGTAAATAATAAAAGAAATACTGCTATTTTGGTGTTTTATTTACTACAGTATAAATTATTATAAAACTTATAAATTACATCAATAAATAATCGCAGACAAAAATGATATCATTATTACTCGAAACAAATAGCTTACTGAAATCAACATCATAAACTACGCTCCTATAGGAATGCACTTTGATCGCAGCATTTGTAACAAATCAATTTCACTGTGTTGCCATTTGCAAAATCTCAAAATAAAACAAGCGGCTTTGCCTTGGCGCAATGTGGCAATATTTATTATATGTGCGAACAGAAAATTGTAAAAGCAAGAACAGAAAAACGAATATAAAATTTAGTAAACAAAACAAATTTTGAGAATACGTAAAATGAAAATTTTGATTAAATAAAATCGATTACCTTTTTAAAACTAAAAATAGCTAAAAACTACCATATGAGCTAGGTATATAAAGTTAAGAAAAATTATGCATTATATATAAATAAGGGTAGTCTCTAAAAGGGTTATACTATTTATTACATTAAAGGTATATTTTTGTACCTTGAGTTTCAGAGAAGTGAGAATTACACATGTTTTCGATACACATTCATTATTATTTACTTCGAAAGCCTCAATGATGTAAATATATAGTGGTGCAATAACATACATTAAAAAGCAAAGCTGTTTTCATGTTACTTTTGGTTGGATAAAACCGTAGACTACTGTAATCACAGCTATATTAACAATTGACAATGGCAATGGCACCAATGTTCTGTTAATGAACCATATTACATATATAACCAGGAAAAGCTTTAGATACAGGAATTCAGAGCCCATTGGCCAATGATCATTAATTTTGTTAAAGACTAAACTAGAAAAGATTTTTTTAACCGACTTTGAAACAGGAGTTTGGCAGCTAGTATTTTTTTCTCCTTATAAGCGAATATATCATATTGTCCTTTCGAGGGTCCGGTTAGCTCAAGAAACGGGCCGTTTGAGAACTTAGGGTAAACATAGAACTGTTTATTACCTGTAAAAATGTAACTGGTGAATAAAAGAATTAGAATGAAGCAGCTGCTTGAGCTTAAAAGGCTACTATTTAATACTAACAATATCAATGTGGATATTACAGGTTGGTATTTGGTCTAAAGTTTAAATCAATCACAGAAAATTAATATTTTTTGGTTCAAACTGTAAAAGTGGTCTCTCTTGAAACTTATAAACACTAGGGAAAATATTATGACGGTGCTTCCTAAATCTCCTAATAATGTACAATGTTGTCAAATTACAATTTATTAACAAATTATCAATCACTTTATCTCAATGTAGATACTTTAATTTGAAAATATATATTGAAAACGAGGTTTCTATGACGCCATATTGTTAATGTATGAGATGTAGATCTACAACGCATTATAGACATAGAAGACACCTATGTCCTGCGTATTTTAAAACACAATACAAATTTTAAGGTATACGTTAATAGAGAAAATATGCTTATTTGAAACGTAATTTATAAGTATTACGTTATTATTACGACGATCGACAATGCGAATGTAACATTTTAATAAAATACCAGTCATCAGATTTAAGGCAAGGAGTAGACAAACAAAGCTTACCCTACTTTAGGATCAGCTTCGCAGATTTTCAAACAACTGCTAATGAAATTAAGGGATGATTGACTGACATTGCACAAGCCGTTAGGAATATTTTGCACAAATCCTTCGACCTTAATAAGTATTTTGCACCGATGGGTGCCACTTTGCTCACTGTTCTTCTTGATACAACCAATTTCTTAATCACGGTGTTTCTAATAGATTTCATTCATACAGAAAGTGAATAGTAAAAGTGGCTCCTTTCCAGGTGAGATGGCTAGATGAAACAGGTGAATAAGTTAGTTGGTTTCACTCCTCTTCTTTTTTAACCTTAGCCGAAACAAGCTAAGTTCTGGGAGCAATCATATAATATATAAGTTTTACAAATATGGCGTCACAGATGAGACCGCTACTTTAACAGGGCTATTGAATTATTTTAAACATATTGTCAAATTAAATTAAGTTTACAATAATTTTATTTCGTTTGTAAGCATTTTAATTTTATGTAGGAATTTATATTCAAAATATGCTTTTTCATTCTTAAAATTGGAATTCACCGCAACATTATTATTAAAAATTTGATAACATACATCAGTATACCCTTTATTATTTACAAAAGGCGCTTTAAATTTTGAGTACACTAATATCTTAACAGTGTGCACGAGAGGATTGCAGATGGGAGACCTTAGTGGACAATGTGTGGATATTTTTATAGTCAAATAAGTCTATTTCGTAGGAAAAAGAAATTAAAAATCTGAGCAAATGTTATTGGGTCGCCTGCGACGGTTTATTGACTAAGATAATATATAAATACATAAATGCATCAGTTTTATCCCTTCAAAATTATTTATGCTCCTGGGATGAGCAGAGACAAGGCAAGCTAAACATGATATTTTGAGAATATATTGAAAGTATTTTCTACAAAAAAAACGAAAACTGGTATTAAGGATACAGTAATTTGGGCATTACTGTATGTTTCTCATAACCCTCCCATGCACATTAACCAACAAAAGCTAAATATACCCTTATTTTCTCCAAGTGTGCTATACAAGCCATACGATTAGGAACTAAATAGATTCCAAACACAATTGTATATTATATTGTTATACAGTTTTTGGTGTACAATAAAGACGTTTTGTATTGTATATTGTTAAGCTTTTTTAAATTCCATTAATAACTTAACAGTCGCATTTGTTTGGGCAATCACTGGGATTATTAATTTATCAATGTAAAGTTAATAAATTATCTGGAGTCTATTCAGTTACTATGTCTATGACACAAGCGATCAAGAAACACAAACTTTATTAATACTACACAATCTCAAATATCAACAACAATTTATTACACATTCACTATTACTTCTCACGGGCACTTTTGGAACACTTTAAGTCACTTTGTTTCACTGACCTGGATCGGTCGTAATTATCACTAGCTTATACAAATTAATAACATACATAGTCAAGTAAGTGTGGTGGGGTGAGTACGGATCATTTCAGCTTGGGCCTCTTGGACTTGGGGGCGTCCTCGTGGTCGTCTAGGCTCCGTTTGGGAGCTTCATCCGCTTCCATGTCGAACTCCGGCAGCTGCGGAAGATCCAGCTCCGCGCAGCGCTTGTTCATGTATTTCTCTAGTCGACAGCCCGCTCTGTAAATATAATGGTTTAGTAGAATAATACTAGATGATTAAATTAATTTGGCTACTTACTTTTGTTTCAAGCAAAGAGCAGGTTAAATATCAAGTCGAGTATATTTATTTATTATTATTTTTTATTACTGTTTTGTTTTCATTCTGTGATCAGTTTTGGTATAATAAACAGTTTAAACGAATTCTCGTTAAAAATAATTATTTCTACATTTTTGGATATTTTTTGTAATATTGAAATAGCTTGTGGTACACTTGGTTTCACCTGGTCGTAGTACCAGTGTACCGTCGCCACACCTATTCCGTGTAGCGTGAAACAGTTTTCATTGGAAGGGTGTGGTTGCCGGCTCACTTATTTACGAGGCGACCATCTCAGTCCTCGGGAGTAGCAACGCATCTGTGATTGAATTCAGATAGAACTGCTGTTTATATGAGGTTGTTTACACATGTCCATAGGCGGCATCAGGTGGACTGCATGCTCGTTTGCTATTATATCTGATAAAAAAAACACTGATAAGTATGCAGTCCATTTGATTGTTACTGTTGCTTAAGGAAATCTGTAACTACTTTCATATAGAACAGGGCGTATTTCTGAAGCATCATTAGCAATCACAGGTGCATTGCTACTCCTTAGGGATAAGATGGAAGCTTGAAGAACTACACCCTTCCATTGAAACGCAGGAATACATTGCATAGTTGTCGCGGTTAAATCTCCCCTGTCGAACCATTCATTCTACCACCTGGATTATTTTACATAAGTGATTCGTTTTTTTTTTATTCAATACCTAGCAACGGGATGCGTGTCCTTATTGTACGTGTAGCAGTTGGCGAACACGAGCGCGGCGTCCGCCAGCACGTCCTCGTCGCGCGCGTACCGCCCGCTGTCGAGCCGCTCGCGGATCGTCGTGAAGTCCATCGGCGTCTCGATCACGTCCAGGTAGTCTGGCACCTGGGGAACATTATTTTGCTTTATTAAACGCCATGTACAGTAGTCATTCATGAAAGACTTGTCGACTCACAAGTCCTAATTAAAGGACTCGCCTAATTTTTACCAACTCACCACTCGAGTAGACTTTTAAATCGTAAGTCTAGAGTCATAAAACTAAAGACTAAGTCGTTTAATAAGATATTAACGACGCAAAATGACTCGTTGACACCACGTTTGAAAATGTTTATAATTTGAAGGTAGACTAAAACAGGGTCCTTCATCATGGATGTAACCATATGTTCGTTTAATTTTGGCTTAAACGACACACTATTTGGACGAGCCTCACCTCACCTCCCACGCCACGGACGCGAGTCCTAAAACTAAAAACTCAGACATGACAACTCAGTTTAAATTTTCACGTAAATCTTGTAAAATCTGTTTAATTGGACTTAAATGACAGGGTTTCTGTTATTAAAAACAAAATAATGAAATGTCAAATTGATTTCAATAAATTCGTAACTACCTCTTCAGTGGATACAGGTTCGCAGAATGGCCATGAATCCTTGTGTTTCATGACTTCTCGCAGCAATTGGTCTAACGCTTCGGTATGCAATGGCACGTCTTGTCTGCTACTTCGCTTCTTAACTGCACTTTTCTCTTCTGTAAATAAGAGGTTTATTTTATCTATAGAATTTTGAAAGAACATCATGAATGTAGATTATGATAATAGAAGTAGCTAGTTTTGGGAAAATATTCACATCCTTTACTAAAGTTGTATGGAGTAAAAAGACTAAGAAATTTGCCCACATGAAATAAAAAAAAAGAATCCCTTGCTTGTATTTTTTTCCTCATCTATGAATAGCGGTAAGTAACAATATTTGTAAAAAAGTGTTATTAAATGCTTACCATGGACACCGTTAGTGAGAGAATGTTTTGATTTTCTTGTACTGCCATTTAATTCTTCTTTGGATCTGCAAAAATACATTTTTTCATATTATAACAAACATAATAATAACAACTTGACTGATTCTTTCTGAGCTAATTATATAACACCCATATGTATTCATTAAATTTAAGTCCTCCTAGTAACTATACTCGGGTCACATTTGATCTGGAATAAATGTAAACAAACCATAAAAATTCCTTTGTAGGGTTATCACTAACACGAGTTGGTATTAAATTTTCGTTCAATAAATTTTCGCGAAGTAATTTAATCAAGAAGAGTCGATTAACTAATAAGGACCAACTACAAGATAATATGGTAAAACTGGTCAAACAATAATTAATTACCATTATTGTCATTGTATAACTTATGATGTTACAACCTTAATTCCATGAAGGGATTTGCAACCTATGAAATTATTGTACTATCAACCTATGAAATTATTGTACTATTATTAAGTCGTTTCTTTTTACTCTGTAATATTCAGTGTATAATGTTAAATAATTAATAGAAGAGGGACATATTATTTATGATAGTACTTTATTAAACATTTTAGTTTATAATAAAACTAATTTCAACTAATTAAAAAAATAGCTTATTCTAAAATAATAAGCGGATAAAAAAACAAAAAGTTTAATTACCCTACCTGTCAGTGGTTGCTAGGTAATGCTTTGTTATTAAACATTCCATATAGAATTTGCCCCGAGTATAGACGTAACCGTGCAATGGCGATCATTACTCGGTTTGGGTGAATAAAAACACTTATCGGGTTACTTGCGTCTCTAATTTAAGCAGTATAATAAAATATACCTCCCTCTCACATTAAGGTGAGGTTAGGTTAGGTTAGAATAGTTAAGTGACTGTACTAACTTCCTCCCCCTCTTGACGCTGCCGTTGAGCTGCGGCGAGGGCTCCTTGCTGCCGCGCGCGCGCCGCGCCTTCAGCTTCACCAGCGGGGTGTTATTATCGCTGTCTTCCGACTCTGCAATGTTAACAACATATTATATTTTGTTATATTAAACAAAACAATTTATAGTTATTTAAGTTGACTTTTTATTTACATTGAATTGGAGTATATAGTCATTTTGACACTGAATAAAATGAGATTCTTAGTAATTGTACACAAATACTCATTTTTAATGAATTGACATTTACAATAAATTTAATATAAACTTAGTATTTATTTCTTTGTGAAGATATTTATTGTCTACCACAGGTTGATGTTATTTCATAGTATCGCTATTTGATACGTTGCTTCGACTCAAACTACATTTGACCATGCAAATATTTAAACTACACATGATAAACATCAACTCAGAACTTGTGATTGTTTATATTTTAAAGTTCAGTATTATTTCTTTTGCAAATGTTAAGGTTAACATATTTAACTATATGATACAACACACCACATCAACAAGCAACCAAGTGTTAAAACATCGAAGTGAAGAAAGCTTATGATGAGATGAAAGTATTTTGGAAGAAATCGGAAGATATGATCACGTTACGAAGGTTAACTAAAAAACAAAATGAAATATCGTAAAATGTTCTACTAGGAGTGTGGGTAGTCCGGCGTCACGACCGCCATTAATATGTAAACTACTCGTATATCACCAGTTTTATACCACGAGATTTTAATTAAAACTCGGCTCCATTCAGAGTTCCAAGCAGATCAATTATGAAAATAAAAATGGCCTTAAAGAAAAGGCTAACCCACTGAGTTTCTTGTCGAATCTTCACAGTTGAGGTCGTGTTTCGATCCGGCGGTAGTTTAAGAAAAAAATATTGTAACGGACAATTTGTGAGTGCCTCCATAGTCCTTTACAAAGGCATTCCATTTATTTTACTATTAGTGGATTTACTGTATCATATTTTTTGCCAGTAATATAAACTCCAATGCAACAATTTGTCTGTAGATAGTTACATACAGATCCTTGGTCACACCTTTTGGCCAAACCAAAATTCTGATTGGGTTTAGTCCCATAACATGTTCCTACATCTTGGATCTTTACACCATAGCATCAGAATGTTAGAAAAAGCCAAAGACCTTTTAGAGAAATTACATAAGATTAAAACGAAGAAATTTTGTTGCAAATAAATGGTAGAGCAGTATTAGGCATAGTCAAATGAAAGGAAGAATAATGAATCACAAACATCACGAGGTTCGAAAAAAAACATGCAGAACATTAATGCATGACTACTAAATGACCACATCTCAAACTGAAAAGGTTTAAATGGATGAGTAAGGAGTATGCACGCGATCCATGTTGACAAATTTAGACAAAAATATATAAAGGAAATTCCCGGGAGAGTTGTGAAAACAGATAATGTACAAATTGATTGCTGGTATTCATGAAAAGGGGTCAATAAGATGGACTTTCATTTTCAAACATCACTTGTTTGAAGGAAGGAAGCAGATTCCTTTACAGATTTTAATGTTTTCGAAAAGATTATCTATAGAACGTCATCAGAGATGCGTAAATAAATTAAATTGTTAATAATAAATGGAATATTAGGAATAGAGATTCTCGATCAGAAGGGAAGAGAAATAGGGCTAGAGGCAAAACATAAAGTGATTAATGATCACGAGAATTGTATCAAGGATGGTGTAGGGGTAAGGGGTATGGAGATGTAGTTACATGTCACATGAATTGTTAGAATCATTAGGAATTTAATGAGGCAAAGCTCGTTCGAAGGAACAACGAACAATAATGACCAGGATTTGGGAGTAGTTAACTATATGTAGGGGACTAGCAATAATAACGTGAGCTGATTTAGATTAGGTATTAGGCAAAGCTCGTGCGAAGGACCAACAGACATTATGACCAGGAATTTTTTAGGTAGTAATGTAGCTGAAGACTGCATGAGTGCCCATCACGTGATGATGCGAGGGTATGAGGACGCACCGGAGGAGGAGCAGCGGCGGTGGTGCAGCGCGCGCACGTACTGCTGGATGTTGCAGTTGGCCGTCGCCGCGCAGCGCCGCGCTGACGGCTCTTCACAACAACACCTCATGTTACACTCACTGACTACACTAATTATATTGACTTACTAATATATTTACTTCTTATTTGACGTTCATAACAATTAAATCTTTATGCCTTGATATCTTTTGTAGGCTCATGAACCACGCAACCACGTTAACCACGCATCATGTAAATGCCACGTAAATTAATGGTAATTATCTCACCTGGATTTTGAAAAAAAAAAAAAGCCTTTTCTATAAAAGCGAACACAAATTATACTACAATTGTATGTTAAATTTTAAAACAATATGTTAAATACAAGGTACTATTATATAGCTTTATATTTTTTCTGTGTAAACTACATCCTTCCCAACTGTATTATTGTGCAACAACTCTATTCATGATTATTTAGATACAAGGCGACACTAAAAGCAGTTTTAATTTAGTCTTTGGATTATTTGGATAATATAAAAGTGACACACCTCAACTTTTAAATAGGATAGAAGTGTTCCTATTATGGTATATTTCAGTGGTAGAAAATAAGTAGCATTGTTCATGTGATTTTGCTATAATGTTTTTGCAATAAGGTTTTGTTTCTTATTCTGTATATGACGTAAAAAACTATATGTAATGACCAACTCATTCTGATTCAAATAAAGAGATAGACAGTGCCATCGAAATGACTGCTAGGACTGTGGACTGCGCTCATCATCAATATGTCTCATATTATCGACTGCAATTAAGTATTGCTTATATTGATGAGAGATCAAGAGATTGCGGCGTCGTGCTAATTTCTTTTTGTTGTATTTTTTAATTAATCGACTGAAAAAAGGAGGAGGTTCTCAATTCGTCTGTATTTTTTTCTTTATTCTTCTTCTTACAATAGTTCTTACAAAAGAAAAAAAGAAAGTAGCGCGAAAAAAAACATCCTGACTATATGAGCTACTTTGTCTCTAAAATTGTTTCCTTAATAAATGGTAAACAAACAGTCAGCCAGACTTACCAAATCGAATTCAAAATTCATAGTGATGACTGGATTAAGTCTGTCAGGTCAGCTAGCGGATATTGTATATATATATATATATAAACGCTTTCAACACTCATAGCCCCACAGTAGGATTTTCTCCTGTGTCGTGGGTGCCATGGACACACAAAGACGAATACACAAACACCCAG
>MOOZ01011297.1:1024928-1036682 GCA_002930495.1 Cecropterus lyciades | reverse complement strand
GAAAGAATTTTTCAAATCGGACCAGTAGTTCCTGAGATTAGCGCGTTCAAACAAACAACAACAAACTCTTCAGCTTTATAATATTAGTATAGATTGAGTGGAGTTTAACTTCTATTTAATTAATGTAATGAGTCAGTGAATTTTACTTAGTTCTTTGGAATGGTGTTGTGTTCATGTATTACCACTTTACTATCACTAGGCACTAAAATCACCTAATGAAGTTAACCTAAAACACTAGAGAAAGCAATTTCATACATTTGTATGGATATAGCAAACTGTAACTTACCATCGGATTTATCTGTTTTCTTAACAAATTTATCCATCGATTCCTGTCTGCCCTTCTTATCTGGACTGATTTTCTTCAGTGATTTGTTAAGCTTGGACGCGGAGCCTGGCTTTAAGAAACTCCTCGACGCTGGTGGGGACATGCTGTTCTTCATCAGCTTCTTGGAGGATGGGAACTCAGGAGGACTGCCTGTGAATATCTGCTCGAAGTGCACTTTGCTGATGTTGTACTTTTGTAATGCTGATTCCTGTGGAAAATGTCAAGTGTGTAAATATAATGATTATGCTGTCTATAACTCCATATATACAATATATACATATATCATATATATATATTATACATATATTATATATATAATATAATTAGTTGGTAATTGTACATCAAATTGAATTTTTGAACTGAAAACTCTTTAAGCGCGTACAGCGATTTTCGGTAGGGTGAAACTTATGAATTAGCGATGATCACGTCATCAACATTAATGATGACGTGAAAGTGTTTATTTACGTTTTATCTTGCTAATACTAAACAGAAGAAATTTTGTAAGGATGGATGTTCGTTACTCAATCACGCCAGAACGGTGGTCGTCGTGGTGTTAGTGCTGGATTTGATGGTGATGTTGGAGGTTTTAGCGGTGCTTGTGGTGGTGGTACTGTTGTTAGTGGTAGTGGTGGTGGCAAGGTTTTTTTGGTAGCGGTAGTGGGTCTGGAGTCGGGACTAATGATGGGGATGGTGGTCGAAGTAGGTGTGGTAGTGGTGTTGTTTGTAGTTTTAGAGATGGAAGAGGTGGTTATATTGTTGGTGGTGGTTGTGGACGTGGTGCTGATATCAGCGGTACTTGTGGTGGTGGTGATGCTGGTATCAGTGCTGATGATATATGTAGATGGTGGAGGTTGAGGTAGGTAGGTCCAAAGATGGTGTCATTAGTTTTGTTGTTGGTGGAAGTCATAAAGATGATGATGCTGGGGTCGGTGACGGTGGTTGTCGAGGTGATGGTGCTGCGATCGGTGGTGGTGGTGGTGGCGGACTAGTTAGTGGCGATAGTTTTGGTTGTGTTGGTGGTATTGATCGCACAGTTCACTTTAGTTAATTTTTTTAATGGTTTCACTTCTGTTTGCAGTGCACATGACTATATCCGATTTTTTTAGGAATTAAGTTGTAGACTTTCTAATTAATGGATTTGAGTCTATGCTTATCAGGTATCTGAATTTTATATCACTTTGCTCCCATATCTATACATATTATAAGAAGTTCCCGGCCGCGTCTTTCTGACTGTCTGAAAGCGATAAACTCGAAAACTACAAAACGGATTTATATACGGTTTTCAAGACTAGAAAGAGTGATTTCTGAGGAAAGTTTAGGTATATAATTTATTATGTGTTTATGTAAATTAACAAAAATATGGCGATAAATGTTAAAGAGGTCGCAAAAAATCTCGCCAACTGGGAGCTTTTCACGCGAACTAGCAAAGATACAGTTGAGTAATGTACTACTGAATTCAAAATGTATACTTACAATAACCACTTTTTATGTTCAAATTTTTAAATTAAAAATATATTATTTTCAAAGCTATTTTCTCTAGTTCAGTATTAATCCTTATCCAATTAATGGAGATTAAAATTGCCCTTTACACTATATTAATCCTCTGAATAGTTTTTGAAATATCGTCGTTAGAAGTAATTAGCAGCGAAACATTTAAAGCTCGGCGAGTCAGCGTTCTTTCCTTGCGATGCCTACGGTGAGTCCGTCCCCATCACTCGATCGCCTGCTCATCTATACTATCTATACATATAAATAAAATTGAAGTTTGTAATTGAAGTCTGTTTGTAATATCAAAATAACAGCTTTTTACTAAATGCATATAAGTATATACGATACTGATAACAAAATATCAATCACATTTTTTCAATTTTTTTCTGTCGCTCTGTCTGTTTGTTCTGGGTAATCTCAGAAACCACTGAACCGATTTTTACGGGACTTTCACTGTTGGATAGCTATTGTCATAAGGCGTAACTTAGGCTACTTCTATTTTAGAAAATTATTACTGCGCGCACTGTACGCGCACGTCTATGTCAAGTTACATTTTTTAAACGCGGGTATAACCGCGGGGTTCAGCTCGTTTCTTTATAATTATTATTTGTTTGATGATTTTCATCGTAAATGTAATAAATGGACTAGTAGATATTTTGAAATATGCCATTAAACTTACTTTAATACTAATCAAGCCGCCATTGCCGGGTACAATGAACTGCTTGAGAAACAGTCGGCTCTTGTCCCGCGTGTACACGCCTTTGCGCCTGCGCACGCGGTCGTACGGCGCGGTACCTATCTGGCCCGCCGCGGCCGGATCCGCCTCGTCGAACTGTTCCACTTCGTAGCAGTACGAAGAGGGAGGGAGCAGTGATTTGCTGGCATATAAAAGGTTTCAAATTATATATTACAAAATTAATTATTTTTATCAGTATCACTATATGGAAATGTTATTTTCCTCTTATGACCCTCGCTGTTTCCAATTGCTATATGAAAAAGGTGTTTTCCTATTAAACCCCCTTCACAATGTCAAACTTAACAATCAAACCCAAAATATAAATATACAAGTTTGCGATGTTCCTCTTGCATTCAGGCATTCCAACATTGGAAAAATAAAGCTAGTATGAGAGTAATTTAATGTTAAACGATGTAAATGATTTGTTTGGCAAAATTGTCAATATTCATTGCAGTCTGACAAGCTGACTAAGCATGCCAAGTCCGATCCCGAGCCAAGCAACTGAATGTTAAAATTTTTGATTTCAATTTTTTGTACAGGTTTTCATATTCTATTCTATGGCACCCATGCATAAAAGTGTTATTTTTATATTTTATTTTCTGTTTAATTATGGTTGTTACTGTCAACCCATTATTGTCCCACTGCTGGGCACAGGTCTTCTCTCAGATTGAGAGAGTATTAGTCCACCGTGCTGGCTAAGTGCGAATTGGTAGAATTCACACACACCTTTGAGAACTTTTTATAGAATGCTTAGGTGTGTTTCCTCACAATGTTTTCCTTCACCGTGAAGCAGTGATAATTTACTTCTAATATGCACATAATTTTGGAAAAATCAGTGGTCCATCCTTGAGATCGAACCTCGGACCCTCGATTAAGAGGTGAGTTTCATCCATTACAGCTATTAATGTCTGTGACTAAAATCAGAATTTATCCTCCTAATATAATAATTCTGGTTATTTACAAACTAACAGGAATAATAGTCCATGTAAATGATTACGGTTAAATTTAAATTTAAAAAATTAGTAAAACAGTAGTAGTAATACAACATATTTTATTTGGTCACTGTGAAAATTGTTTATATAAATTATGTGAAAAATATATATACATATTAACTATATAAATAAATTTATGTGGATGCAGAATAAAATTAAAGCAGTAATGTGTTTGATAGTACAAAACTTATTATCATATAACAATTAAATGTAATTGTAAATGCTAAATTATATTATAATTCATAAGTAATTATCATATCTAGTATAACAGCTAAAAACTTTTGATAAATATTAACATGATGTAAGACATGTTTGTTTAGTAAAATGTAAGACTCATGTATGAATGTGAGTTATAAGAGTTAAAGTAATGAAAGTGATAGTATAAGAGACAAGGTATATTATATCTAATATAAAAAAATGGATTAAATGTTTCTTTATGGTTTGTTTATAAGAATAAAAAATACTTTATATAAAAGACAAATAATTTAGTCTCTATGAAATAACCTTTTTATGTAGTTTATTTTTTAATAATTTTAGCAATCAATAACAACAACATGTTTCATAATAAGAGTCCACATGGGGGGGGGGGATCCTCCTTGTTGTAGGTTCTGTGAATGTACATACAGGCTACTGACAAATTGACAGAAACAATATATTACAATCAGATTGGAAAACAATGTAGTGATTATAAAAGGCAGACAGAAAACATTCTACTTGAGTAAGAGTATTGCTTATTGAGTTTGATTAACAGTAGACTGAAGGTTATGCAAACTGGATGATAAGATCATAGTGCTTAGAATACACTTGAAATTAAAAAAAAAATATAAGGTAAATATATAATGTTTATCTTACGTAGAAATAATTATGCACACAAATTTTACATGAAGTATTTTAAAATATATTTACTTACTTAGGTATTTATGTTAAGTTTAAATTACAGTTCTTATATTTACCCATAAGTTATTGAATAAGACTGGTTTTAGATAACAAAATTGTTTTATCCTACTATAATGTACTCTCTACGAAACCAAGGCCATTCAATCAAATCATATTACACAGATTACTAAGGAAGTAAAACGCTCTATGGTTTGACTCAGAAGGCACCACTGACACACTTATTTCAGTCTAATAATACAAGTGTTAGGTGCTGCATTCTGGTTTGAAGGGTGTGGCAGAGAAGACATACTTATCTGAGGCATTTAAATGTAGTCCTTACGGGTAGAACATATCTGAGGTCAATCTCAGGTAAGGCTCTGATCTTATCTAGTGTTGCTTATATAGATCCATGGGATTGAGTTTTGGATTGTGTGGCCACTGCCACTTACCACCAGGTAACAAGCTTGTTTGCTACTTCTGTATTATTTAAAATAGAAAAAAAAATCTCAAATTGGAGCTGAACAAAATATTACTATAAGAACAATAGGAACCTAATTAGTTTCTAATATAAAATCCCTTTAAGGGCAGAGCTAAAACTAATGTGTTAGATTTTTTTCTTCTAGATCACCCCATTGTCTATTTCATTCTGAAAGTAATTAGTGATCTGTAGGGACACAATAAAAAGGTTTTAAGGACCTACCTGTCTGGATGTTGCTTCTGAGCGGTAACGGACAGTATGTGAGCCTCACACCATATGTCACCTTCTAGGCAAGCTTCCACACTTTCTCCAACAAAGTAACGCTCCCTGACAAAGTTGAAGACATCTTCAGCCATGTCCATGAACGAGCACCTCTTGGTCCTCGCAGCCAGGTACAGGATGGGTATACGGAGTTCCATGGGAAAGTCTTTCAGTGACTTCCTTGCATTTTTCTCGCTCTCGAGTGCCTCCGCATACGTCAAATTATTTTTCCCCGTCATCTCACATGTCCACACCATCGAATTGACCAAAATGATCCTCTCGCAGTATTCCCTGTGAAAGAAATAATATGAAAACATGAATAAATATAGTAAAGTTATGTTCCGGCGCGACATTATTGTAAAACGTTGTGTCACGCTCGCTCTCTTGCACGGGCTACCGCGCGGTAGCAATGTCGACGTCCCTCGTAACGGATAAATACATTTTACGCATTGTTTTTACAAAATTTGCGCGAAAACATAGCAATACGTTAAACTCACTCATAATCCTTGAATATCTCGTCGGTGACCTCGCAGTGGAAGACCTCATCGTCGTCCCGCAAATACTCCGACGCCGTGGATTTCTCAAATGCTTTTCTTTTCAACAGAGGCATGTTGAGAGTTCGCGGGTCAAGTCGGTGGGAAAACGAAATTTAATACGATTTACGATAACACTGCACTTGCAATTCACTTAACTGTGTACGGCGCATCGATAGTTACAGTCTTTTGAGTAGAACATTAGGAAATTAGTAACATTTAACAAGATTACTAAAGTGAAAATTGTTGCGTGGTTTCGGTTGACAAGCCAAAAAACGGCGCGCTGGGGCGCTTCTTTTTACGCCAGAAACATATGAACTGGGTTAGTGTTGCTAGTAAAAACTACCAAATGGTAGAAAATGTCCATATGACGTCTGTTTTACAAGTGGCAATATGAACCAGGAACAATCTGAAATAATTTAGTAGGTAATGAAGATATCTATGTCAATATTAAAAAAAAAAAACACTAAACAAAATTATCTAGGTTTGGTAAGATAGATTGTACAAAAATAATGTAACATAACATACACGTAGTAAAATATATTCAACTTTAAGTTGAAATTTAGTGAACTCAAACAAACTAATTTTTCAAACGAAATAATTTTCCAGATTTTGTGACTTGTACGCGCATTTAATCGTTTTGACAAATTTTATTAATTGAGATATTTATTTTCCACGATTATTTAAAAAGCACATGCAATTTATAATTATTTATTTATAGTAGAATTTTATAAGGTAATATGACAATATTTATATGATTGCGTTCTAACTATTGCTTTATTTTTTAGAAAATTCGCAATTTTATTTATTTTTAAATACTCTTTTTAAACGACACATTTATTTAAAATAAAGCAATTGGTTCAGTTGATTTTTATTTTTTTTATGTGTTTCATTTACGTCTTTATTTTTAAATTATTACATAGGTTCTTGTTGAAATGGAATGCAATATTATCAGATGTTATGGTAATCTAAGTATGCTGTCAGGCTTACTCAGGATCTGAAACGTCAAGTGAACTTAAGTAAAGTCAAATTATAATATAAACACAATTGGTGTCCGTACTTTACTAAATGAAATGTTAATTATGAAGATTAAAACGAAAGTATAACCAGTATTACCACGTGTTAAATATTATATATATTATATAAATAAACATGCCTAAAGAGCAATATCGCGAAACATATGTCGGGAGGAAAATGTGAGTGGGGTTATGTTTACATGTTTTTATTTGTAAAAAAGTTTACCTTAAAAACTCTTACAGCACCGGTCAGTGTTAAAATTCAATGTTATAGTTTATCTCTATCCTAGAAAATTGTTTGATTGCCATATTTTTGTCTGATACTTGATATTGTATCGTGATTCCAGCTCCCACGTTACGTTCAATGTGGACAGCGCTGCGGACATTCAGAAGGCGGCGCACATCCAGGTCATTACGAAAAACTTGTATGCTCAGGATGGCCAGAGGGTTCCAGCTAAATATGGCGTCTTGGACAGGCGCATGGTAAAATAAATAAAACATGTATTGTGTGGGACTATGAGTGTCAAGAGCAATATTTTATTACTATTATTATATAACTTTCACAGGGCACAAACCAGAAGGATGCCAACTGCGAGACATGTGGTCTTGGCCTATCAGAATGTGTGGGTCACTATGGTTACATAGATTTAGCACTGCCAGTGTTCCATGTAGGATACTTCCGGTCTATTATAACCATTCTGCAGACCATATGTAAGGTGGGTATATTCCAATGTAAAATGATAGCTTACTGTTTGATAATTTATTTTTGTAGTTTAATTTATTAGAAAAAAAATACTAAGAAAATTAAGAAACAACTACTTAGAAATAAAGTACTATTGGAAAATTTATTTCATTTTTATCATTCTAATTCAAGAACTGGATTACAGATGTATATATTTCGAAATTTTTCGAATTTTTTTTTTGCATTATGAAAATCAATGATCAAGTGAGAGCATTTATGAGAAAACATATTTGAACATTATCACAAAATAATTATTATTCATCGTAGTACATTGGAGACTTGATTTATGGAATTAATTATTACCACATTGCATCTACATTATTGTAAATCTGGATATTGAATGTATGAAAGCTATTCGTAAGAACTTTCTTTAAAGGCTTAGTAGATATGCTACTTTTAGTATCATCAATCTACAATTTAGAGGCTTAACGAAAGTTATATGTAGGAATCAAACTATCAAGATCCCACACACATGGGAATGATGGTGGCAGCTATTTTTGGACACTCAATGCAACAACTAAATGCGATATATGCCATGCAGACCTTTCCAAGGGTCATGCAACGGCTTGAAGCATTTGTTTGGCACTGCAAGTTTCAGAGTTGGGCAGTAAAAACAAATGTATTTTTCCAATATTTCAAGACCAGGTGATTTTGCTGAAAGTTGTAGTAAAATTTTGCTTAACCCTTACAGCACCAAGTGATTGTTTCGTGGCTCTTAGTTTAGTGCAGGCGCTTAAATGCTCCATGACCCAACAAATGAATGGAGCTAGTTAGCACAAAATGAAGTAGCATCCACGTGATTGTCAAGTCACAAAATGCTGCTGGTAGGACCGTACTGTTATTTGATCGAGGTTGGCCATCCAAATATACATGAATCCTGAGTTCTGGTTAATCGAGTCTATACTTGATATGGTTGATCTTCCGGAACCAAGGGGAGTGCATGGCAAAAGCTGTAAGCATAAATCATATTTTTTAATGATATATATATATTTTTAGGAATGTGCAAAAGTAATGTTACCCGAAGTATTGAAAAAGTCTTTTCGCCGCAAATTCATGAACCCAGACATCACGTATCTGCACAAGAAGACTCTTCGCGCCGCCGTTCTGAAGAAGGCTAAGTCTTGTACAAAGTGTCCGCACTGTGAGAGCTTAAATGGGATTGTAAAGAAGAGTCCGGCTGGGATCTTAAAGATTATACATGATAAGTACAGGAATAAGAAATCCACTGATAGCTTGGTGCAGAAGGTCCTGAAGGAATTCAATGATGCAAAGGAGTATAACAAGGAGTTGGCAACTATGATCAACAGTGGGCTTATTATTGAGTTAAGCCCTTTTGAGGTAAGTTTGTTACATAGAATTAAGATTTTTGTGGGATTTGTATTTTGAAAAAGGAATATATAAATTAATTCAAATATGTTGATCTTATGAAAATTTAATGTGTATAATAGTTATGCACCATGGTTTCACCCACGTTTTTTAAAAAAAATGTTTAAATTTAAATTGTGATTGTTGTTGAATGTGGGATTTTAATAAAATATAAAAATAATGTTAATTTAATAGATACAGACTATAATTATGATTCAATTTTTTTTAAATAAATTCAGTAGTTTTGGTTTGATACGATTTCAACACACAGACAGATAAAAATTATAAATGACATTAGTCATTATTCTCAGTTTTCGAAAACATTTTTGTCAATGCAGAACTTTCCAATTATCTATTAGGATATCTTTTTCACATTCAAAACCTCGAATTATACAAATAGGTACAACTTTTGAAAGCTTTATTTTTTCAGGTTCTAAACCTCTTCCGCCGTATCCCGGATGAAGATATTCCTCTCCTGGGCATGAACGTGAAGATTACGCGGCCGGAAGACCTGATCCTCACGCGGCTGCCGGTCCCGCCGCTCTGCATCCGGCCCAGTGTTGTATCAGACATAAAGGATGGCACGTAAGTAAATTTGTCAGTCTTTCTCAAATCCTAATATTTTATTTAATTTAGACTTAGAATACAAGAACCCACACAAATTAGTGCTTCATTTCATGCGTGATATATTCCCTTGCGTGCGTAGATTAAAAAAAAGAGTTACCCAAGATTCACGTCATTTGTCATCTAAAAATTTTTCTTCTTGAAAACTGCTAAACCATAGAGACTAATTGTAAAATTGACGATTGGCATATCTGGGCAGACAGCATACCAATGTACGAGTATTATGCAACGAGTACTGAGTTTGATTCCTAGTCAAGCAGATATGAAATGAGGAATTTAGTTTAGTTCTGGGTCTGGGTGTTTATGTACCGTTTTTTTTTTCTTATAAGGAACTTACCAGTAAATATAGCACGCATACTTGAGGCTATTATTGTTTTATCAGTACTCAATGCCTTCTTTTTACAAACTTATAATACATCCACAACTTTCAATTACTCCTCAGCAACGAGGACGACCTGACGATGAAGCAGTCGGAGATCCTGCTGATCAACGACGTGATCGCGCGGCACATCTCGCGTGGCGGCCGCAGCGAGCAGATCCAGGAGGACTGGGACTACCTGCAGCTGCACGCCGCGCTCTACATCAACAGCGAGCTGTCGGGGATACCGTCCTCCATGCAGGTGGGCTAGAATATCTTCAAGGTAGAACCAGTATGCGGAGGTATCGCTGTCACACCTATTTTTAGCGTGAAGCAGTTCTTGCGTGAAGTGCGGGTGCGGTTGTAGGTTCACATTCCTATTATCGACCATCTTTTAAAAAAATTAGAACATTTTTGTATTGCACTAGGCAGTTCAGTTTAGAAGCGAAGACTACACACATATAAACACAGAAAATACTGATTTCGACCTTCGGTATGAGCGAAGAGTGATTCAGGTAACTGATCAAGAGATGGCGCCTCTGCATTCTGAATCATGCTATCGAAGATTTCTTAATATTGTGCATATTTACAATCACCGGAATAGAGACTGTCTTAGTACGGCCTTTCCCCAGGCATGATCAACTCGTCTAGCGGGAGATTTCTCTGTAGTAATAATACCAAAAATAATAATACAACATTTTTTCAATTATAATATTACAAGGTTTAAGTCATAATAAGGTCCAAAATGGCCGAAAAAATGTAATTTTCAATTTTTAGACGGCCCTATGGTTACGTTTAATTCTTTTGAAGATAAAGTTAAGAGTTTGAATATTATTGCGGGGCTTAACGTTGTAGACGTCGGTTATCCATATGGTTGACCACGTTGTTGATTACGTGAAGTAAAAACTTCAAAAATTATATATTGCCACGAAATCGGCTTGATACAATCGAAGAAAAATGTATAATAGGATTATATCTTAGACAAGGATTGCGAATGAAAATACTCGATAGGGCCTAACAGTTAATTTATTATTGTTCTTTCAGCCCAAAAAACCAGGTCGAGGTCTCGTGCAGCGCTTGAAGGGAAAGCAGGGTCGTTTCCGCGGCAATCTGTCAGGCAAGCGGGTGGACTTCTCCAGCCGAACGGTCATATCGCCGGATCCCAATTTGCAAATACAAGAGGTAATATTTGAACTAGATTTGCTTATTGGTTTTACTTGCGTTAAAAAAATAACATAACTTTTAATAGAATAAATGGATGTTAAGGAAATGAAGATTAATTTTTACTTCAAGCTTAGGACAAGAAGGACTAAAAATATACAATTCTTTTGAATAAATTCCATAGTTTTGGCTTGATTCGATTTCAAACATACAAATAATCAGAAAGACAAAAATTCTAAAAATAGAAATGTCCATTATTTCGTACGGTCAGTCCTCAAAACTATGCTTTGTAAATATGTTTTTTTTTTTATTTATTTTTAATTACTAAATTTTCAATGTTCTTGCATGTTTATTTACGGCTTGCTCAACAAATTGCATCTGTGATTGACGTTGCTTATAGATGTCCATAGACAGCAGTGACTTTTTTTATCTGACTTAAGTAGCAGCCGAGCATGCAGTCCACCTGATGGTAAGTGGTCACTACCGCCCATGGCCGTCTGTAAGCAATTTCATACAGAACAGGGGTTCTATCTGAAATCGATCACAGATGCGTTGCTACTCCCGAGGACTAAGATGGTCGCCTCATATATAAGCGACCCGGCAACCACAGCTTTCCACCTCACGCAAGAACTGCTTCACGGTAGAAATAGGTGTGCCGGTGGCACTCCTCCGGTCGAACTTCACCGGTTCTACCACCTATGTACCCGGTGACTCGCCATCAGGTGGGCGTGCCGGTGCACGTGGCGAAGGTGCTGACGTACCCGGAGCGCGTGTTCCCCGCCAACCTGCAGTGGCTGCG
>MOOZ01011297.1:994857-1007255 GCA_002930495.1 Cecropterus lyciades | reverse complement strand
ATCTCACTATATCTCACCTAATGGGGGAGGGGTAGTCGAAAATTCGCCAAAATCACCTCACGTAACATTACAAACGAAGCAGGGCGAGTACGGTAAGTTTTGCAAGATAATTGCAAACTTATCGCAATTTTTAAGATACACACACACTAATAGATCGTATTGGTAATGATGGGGGAAACGGATTTACCATCTCGTAACATCCATCCTAGATAACTAGCATGTTTTTCATTATGTTTTGCCGTGTTTAAAAAAAAAAACTGTGTTTTGTAAATTTCAAATGATGGAATCTTGGAATCTCTTCATCGAAATGCATTTCAATTAATTTGTATATCTTGAAAATGCTTAGACAAACTTTTAAGAAATATCATTTTATTATGTGAATATAACGTATGACGACTGACATTAACGTAGTACGCTGTTCAATTGTACAATATTTTATCCACATCTTACAATATTTTTTCCAGATGTAGTTCAATCGGCAAGGTACCATCAATACACCTATTTCTAGTGTGCAGTAGTTCTTGCATTTTGGTGGAATGACTCATTTGTATTTAAGGCGACCATCTCAGTCCTCGGGAGTAGCAACGCATCTCCGATCGACTTCAGATAGAACCCCTGTTCTATATATCATCAGGTGGATTGCTTGCTCGTTTGCTACATCAGTCGGATAAAAAAAAAAATATTGTCCTGCAGCAGTAAAGTATGCGAACGTATCCAACCACGTGACCATTTCATTTAGGTTTTCGTCACCTAGTCAATATAGTCACGTAGTCGTAAAGGAAATCTTGCGCTTTCTTAACAAAAAATGATCGAAAACCACGGATGGTCACCAAGGGGATAGTGGGGGGTCGAATCTTATCAAAAACTAGCTGCGCCCCGCGGATTCACCCGCGTAAGTTTCGACGATGATATATAGCCTATAGCCTTCCTCGATAAATGGGCTATCTAACACCGAAAGAATTTTTCAAATCGGGCCAGTAGTTCCTGAGATTAGCGCGTTCAAACAAACAAACAAACTCGTCAGCTTTATAATATTTCTTATCAAAAATTTGTCACGTGGTTTAGGTACGTTCCGTATGCAGTTACCTGGCCACGAAGTCCCGGATGGAGGCGGTGCTGGCCAGGTCGCAGGGCCGGCAGTACACGTACTTGTTGTTGGTCTCTATCACGATCTCCCGCCGCGCCGCCTCGCATTTTTCCATGTCCCTGCATGCCATGAACACCTGGAAAAGGTGTAGGTTCTGTCGAGGTCTTCTTCATATTAAAGAAAATGTATGTCACATTCAGTAAATGCATTTAGTTAATCGTGGTTTACCTACCAGGTCTTACATAATCCCGAATGTAGCAGCATATTTGTTAGAATTGGCGACGCCCATGTTAATATATGCACACCCTTTTAAAAAATTACCGTATTCGAACATTTTATGTGGCGTAGCTTGGTAACCAAAGGCCTTGGGGCAAAAAATGTTTATTCAATCTGGTTTATTTATATTTCGAACGTGGAAGAATTTTTCACTAGTTCAACTTATAGTTTGTAAGTCAGAGTCCGAGGGGTCCCCTGAGCTTGGGGGCCCTGGGGCACTGCCCCATCTAGCCCTCCAGTAGCTACGCCACTGTTCACAAGCCAGACGAAATTTAATCGTACAGTAATTAATTTACGGTATATGACTTGATAGTGTTTGCGTTTTATTGTTGTCGTCTTTTATATCCAGGATAAGTACTTTGAGAATATGTTTTAGCTTAACCTTTTCTCTAATAAACACAATCGGAATTTTGTTGCGTACTTTTCATTTGAGAAAATCGCGGGAAAAAAATAAACTCTGCTTAGTTCATTCTTCCTCATACCTTAGCTCCTCTCTTCGCGAATTCCCAGGCGGCCTCCTTGCCGATACCGCTGGAGGCACCTGTTATGATGACCGTCTTGCCTTCCGCTTTCACCTTCCGATCGTATGGCGGTCCGCTGCGAACATCCCTGGAAAGTAACGGAGGAATTTAATCATCGGACTTTGCAAATGTGTCATGCAAGATAAATAATATTTAATACTAATATGGTAAAAGTATCTGTCCTTACATACAATTATCATATTAATATTAAGTAGTGTCTTTGTAACATACCTAATAATAAATTATGTTGTTAGGTAGGTAGTACATTTGTCAATGTGTAATTGCATAGAGGGCCGGGGTAGGGTAGGAATCTCACCCTAGGCTGCAGAACGTCACAAATTATAGCTTTTTTGTTGTTTACTTATATTCAGGGCAGAAAATACAAATTGGCTACGGGCAACTAGTTTCCGAGGGCGGCAACAATTTAAAAGAACCTTTCTGCCGGCATTTTCATAGAGGATGGCAAAATTCAGTTGGCCCCTGGGAAATTCGTCTTCGTCTTTTCAGTATTCGCGAATAAAGAGCTATTACTGTATACTCGTTGCTCAAATGCAAATTGGTAGGAGGATATAAGATATACTTACTTAACAATACAGAGTACGCCTGCTCCAGCGCACACGCCGGTTATAACTGCTACTGGTAGACTAGGGACCCACATTTTATCTGAAAGTAGCAATGCTTAAATTTTAATTGGAAGGCGTAATGGTTGAAATTTGGCCTGTCAATCCTTTCATGACACATCTGAGGTACGAATCCCAGGCCCACATCACTGATTTTTCTAAAATGATGTGCGTATTAGAAATTTATTATCACTACTTTAGTGTAAAGAAAACTTCGTGAGGGAACCACATTTAAAAAAAAGTTTGTGAAGCCAATTCGCACTTGGCCAGCGCGATGACTATGGCCTAAAACTAATTCTGAGAGAAGACTGGTGCCCAGCAGTGGGAGAATAAAAGGTTGACGCTGATCAGTAATGTTTACGTCATGATTATTCGATAAAACGAAAATTTACCTACCTCCTCTATTGATGAAGAAAAAAGAAAGTAAAGTAGGGAGACCTCTGTAGTCTTCGTTAGGTTAAACTGTAATTTCAGAAAGATGTTCGGCTCACAAGGTACCACCTTTTTCCAGCGTGAAGCAGTTCATGCGTTTAGATGGAAACGTGTGGATAGCGGTTGATCTAAATACGAGGCGACCATCTGAACACTCAGGAGTGACAACGCATCTGTGATCAATTCAGGTGGTTCACTCCACTTAATGTGGAGTTTGTTACAGATTTTAATGGAAAACAGTGACTACTTACCATTAGACGGTCTGCGTGTTCGTTTGCTACAGCAAAATTTTATAAAAAAATCTTAATGTTGACTGAGTTATAAGTATTTTTATATATAGTATAAAAACGAGGCTATTTTATTGATTGGTGTATCTAAAAAAAAACGACAGGAGTAATTTTTGCATTTTTATATTTTTCTTTTACATTTTCAAGTGTAAGGCTAAGTCGTGGTGTAGTTATACATGTACAGTGCAGACAACTAAAAGTAACTATACTTGTAAGCTTCACAATCAAATAAAACTGACATTTTCAAAAGAAACTTGTATTGAGTCCAGTTGGATCCGTCAGTTTAACTGAACGTTTGTAGCCGCTTTAACTCAGGTTTATATTTTAGTTTATAACGGAAATATGTGAAAATACAGTTATTTTAATTCTATTGTCTATGACTTAAGGCAACAAAAAAATGTATAATACATATTCCACACGATTTGCGCGGTAATATTGTGCATATTTATTACAACACGTTAAAATGTTTATAAATATATTTTTAATAAAAAAAAAACAAATGGCAAGGATCGGTACACAACCATAGACGTCAACGTCATAGGAACCTCAAACAATATAATTAGTATGGTCACATATTTCCGATTTCTATTTATAAATTCACATTTAGCTCTATTTCAGTCTGGCTGAAGGGAAGAATTGTTTAAAACACAAATGAAGCGAGCTTGACCATCAAACAGCTTAAATGGCCAGCCCTAGAAGGACTAGATACATTACAAAAATATATTAATCTCATTCTTTTATGAGTAGTCAGATATACAGTTTTATATAATCTATGGAAACAGAAAAAATCTGATTAAAATATAATTGTAGGGAGCAAACATTAAGGTTTTAGACGAATACATGCACACCCGACTGTACATTTTTCAGGTACATTAAGTACAGTGGATTATGTATAAATATTACAGCTATGAATATGAAAGTATATTAATCTAACGTCTATTAGGGCAAGAGCTTAGCTATTACTATTAAAATAAGATCTGATAAGAGTTTCATTTCTTTAACAGCTTTTGCTCTACATTCCTGAATTATATCTATTGTTTTCGCGTATGAAGTCTTATTTACACCAACAGACGTGTAATACCACGCACCGGTCCAGGGTAAGTTCGGGTAATATCCAGTGGTGGATGTAACTATATTGTATATTGTTGTGTAAGGTGGATGTATATATTATTATTTTGCCGCCTCTAAAATCTGCGCCCTTGGTTCCAATCTATTTTCTCCTAGCATATACTTTTAATTTGACACCATATAATACGCATGACATTTTCAAGACATGATTGCCAAATAAAAAATAAAAAAAAAAACATTCTATAATATATAAATTATCCTGCAATTTAAATAATATGGTTTTTTCTATGCACTGATATCACCCCAACTTACTTTTAATTTAACTTTTACTTACTTAAACATTTGATTTAACAATTCATTCAAAATGGCGACATTTCTATTTACCTTACACTTTTTTTACAACAATTAGGATTTTAAAATAATGTTGCTGCCTAAAAACAAACACTTATAGTTTTAAATTAATCGGCAAAAGTCGTCAAGGTACTATGTGTCGTCCCCTAAATGTAGTTATGTATATATTTTCCGCCCCAAAACCTGCCGCCCAGACTGTAATCCACCCTGTTAGTTGTAAATAAAACTTGAATTCGCGATGAAGTATAAAAAGAGGAACGTTTTAAAGACAATGCTGTTTATGAAATCTCAGTAAGGCATTTAGAGAAAAGCATACCTAAGAACTACAGATCAAACTCTATGTTAAGAACTATTACAGAATTGACAGATCTCTTCTAATATGTACTAAACAATAATACTAGACATATTTATCATTCACAGGATAGTAACACAACACGAGACAATAAAAACGATGTAAAATTGTAAAAAATAAAAACAAATGCATTTTCCACATAAATAGTTTGAAATAACCTTAGAATACAATATACAAGTCACTCATATCACATGTGCCCCACTAATAGTTATTAGTGCACTTTAAATTACAATAATGACTGTAAGTACTGGTTCCTGTAACATTGATGTAAAAAAATTGCCTCAAAGTTAAATAAATTCGAGTATAATGTATGTTAAATTAAGTTATATCGTCAGCTGACTTATAACTGTGCAATGTATGTGTGAAATGTTATCTATTCATTTTTAGAAATAAAATGTAACTTTATTTAATTTTACAAAATCTCAGTGAAAGAAAAATATCAAGTTTTCTGTTTTAAATACATTATTTTTTGTACTGTATTTTTTATCAGATTCAGTACATTTTAAATGTTTTTTTTTTCTCGAGGGTCGTCCTCATAAGATTCGAAAAATAAAAAGGATCTAGCAGGAAACCATATTTTATTCGGTATGTAAGGTTGAGAGCAGATATTTTTCATATTAATATAGCGTGGGTTCCTCCAATTTCTTTATCCTGATACTATAAGATAGATCAAAATTGTGTAATAAAACATAAATATAACCATAATAACATAGTAAAAAATAATTTAAATGTTGCTTAATAGTTTTTAAGATACGTTGTGACACAATATTTTTTTATAAATAAGCAATGTCTTCACCCAATTGGAATTTATTAGGTGCCTTCTTGGATAATAACATTAACTTATTTATGGAGAAATAATTTCTACTGTCTCTGATAATTTTATAAATATAAGGTTTTAAAATACTGATACATGCTTAATATTTAAGAAATGAAAAATAATGTTAAACTTTCTCTATTATAAATAGGTAATAATTTCTGATTTTGTTACTTGATAAACAGATGATATAATGGACATTTCATATTTGAAGATGAGTAATATTTGCATTTCAAAGTAATATATTTGTTAAAGCATATTTTTCATTTATTTTATCTTCAGACAGTTAAAGTTCATTTATTTACATATAAGTATCATTTTATATAATTGTTCCCTTAGGTTAATATCTACAAAATTTGTGATCATTACACCCTAAGTTTTGAAGATCTAAATCTAGACATATTGACAAATACATGGGGTTAAATGGTGATTTATTTAGAATAAGTTGTGCCAAATTCTTCTGGTCTCTTCTGTCTACCATTTTCATTGTATTTGTATTTAAATAAAAGTCCTACACAAAATTGAGATAGCAAGTATCCTATTAAAAATATGGATCTGAGTACATTTAACATTGTAGATTCATGTTAAAAATTATCCCTTAATATTTGTTACATTTCTTAAAAAAACTCAAGAGAATCAGACCAACAGAGCAACAACATTTAAATCAAAACTTGTAGCATACAACATTGTTGATAAAAACCAAATGATTAATTTTGGAGCACCTGATGTTGCATATGTTCATATTTCTGATATGTATTAAATAAATTTTCAATATCTATACATATGATATATAAATTTAATCAGTAGACAGAATAGTGACTAGAGATGAGTTATTGTGCTATATCAATTCATACCACAATTTTCCTTTGCATAAAAGTTATGTGCAATATAAAATGACATGTGGTACTTATGACAGAATACATTACCTATCTAGTAAAGCGTTAGTTATTATCGTATCAAAGATTTTGAGCTTGTGTTGAAGTTATATATGGTTGAATTACATACATTTCAGTATCTCAAAGTTCCTATGACTACTTCAGCTGCATAGTGCGATATGCCTCTATAATAATTGGTTGTGTGATGAGGCATTCTAAATGCTGTGTATATTCACTTTAAGTGTACTTAGATATGGTTACAACTTTGACTAGTAATAACACAGTGGTTAATCATAAAGCCAAGATTAACTAGGCTTTGAGTTGAGCGTAGTGGTACTTTTTGATTTTGTTGTCTCCGGGGGAGGTAGGGGTCTAGCTATCCCCACTTTCACGACGCCCCTTGGTGCACCTTTTAAGGCCTGAACCGCTTGGTCTAAGGTTGCATTTCTTATACTAGCTCCATTAACTGACATGACCCTGTCTCCTGGAGATATTTCACCATTCTTTTCAGCTACTCCACCTGGAACGAGACTTCTCACAACAATCACAGTACCCTGTGGGTCGATAGGGTCCTGATAATCTAATATAGAGAAACCAAGACCTTGGTCACCTTTCACTAGCTCCACAATATCTTCTTTGCTCTGCCACATTGCTAACCCAGAGACGCACTCAAGGGAGCGTGATTTTCTAGACTGTCCTGATTGGTTTGTGAGAGTAGCTGTACTTGACGTATTTATCGAAGTGTCAGATTGTGCTTTAACAATAGTTGTGAGATTATTTAGGCTGCCAGATATAATCTTTCTGGCTTCAAATCCTTCTCTGTCTTGTGCCAAATTGATTACAGGCCTCGGTCCACTATCAGTGCTGCTGCGGGCACAGACCAGTCGCACACGGTTAGGGAGATTTTTCAAAATGTTCACTACTTCTGTGTGAGTTAGACCATGCAACCTGTACTCATTCACTTCCAACAATTCGTCACCTGCTATAAGTGTTCCTTGCTGGCCAACAGGACCTTCAGGAAGGACTGACCTGATGTAGTGATGAGGTCTCACTTCCTGTCCCCCTTCTACATCCACCGTTCCTTCTAGACTGATGCCCAAGCCTGACAGCTTACTTACATCCGCTACAATTATTTCTTTTTCAGGTCCCACTTCTAATTGCCACTTCTCTCTAATTTCCTCCTCATTCACAGCTAAAATAGCATCAAATCTTTTATCTAACTCCTCCTGGGTAGGCTCATTGATTTCATTCTCCCCAACTTCTAATACACTTGAGTCTATTGTAGTATTCGATTCTGGTTCAGGTTCAATTTCTATCGTACTATTCTCTGCTTGGGAAGGCACTGGGAACCAAGATAGTGTGGTTGTGGAAGGAGATGGGGAAGAGGGTCTCTCCTCGTTAAATATAGCTAACTGCAAATGCTCATACTTTGGACCCCGCAGGTATCTTTCTAAAACTAAATGCACAGAGATACCAGTGTTCCGTAGTATCTCCACAGCCTGAGGATTACTCTTTTCAGCCAATGACACACCGTCCACTTCAATTATCCTATCATTAATTCTTATTTGCCCACTCTGCTCCGCACTGCTGCCTTCTATTATACTCTTCACAAAAATTCCAGATAACTCCTCCTTTTCACACACATATCCGGCTACAGTTATGCCCAAACCATACACATTTTTATTCAGGTCCACATGCACAATTTCTACCTCAGGCAAGGGTGGTAACTCTACTGGTACTGTGATAGTTATTGTAGGTGATATGCTATCTGAGATTATTGGATGGTCAGGAATTTGCTGAGGGTTCTCACCAATGATACTGACAGCGGCTACTAGATTGTCTACATCACCGTTTTGACCATTGATGTAGTCCGTGTAGCACTGAGATAGGTCATATACAGCTCCGTAGCCTAGTTCGATGAGATGGCGGTCCAAAAGTTCCGGGTCCGCTAATAATTTCGTTGGAACAAGCGCAGTGCCCGGGATGGGGGTTCGGAGAGCAGCGGTCGGGTCGGCGGGCCGTGCGACTAGCAGCCGCACGGTGGGACCCGCTTGTCGAAGCACCGCTGCTACCTGCTCCGATGTGAACCCGCGCAAATTGACAGAGCCCACTTGCAGCAAGTGGTCCCCGCTTTGCAGCCGCCCGTCCTTGTCGGCGATTCCGCCAGGAAGCACGTATTTTATCACGACGCCCGTACTGCGCCCACCCACTAAGTTAAACCCCAGCCCGTTGCCGTCGTTAGTGAGTTCGACCACTTCCACCTGCGCCCACTCCGTACTCAGAACCATCGTCTTCCTCACCATCGGAATACCTCGTCGTTACGTTATGCAGGGATCGCGTATGAGGTTATGGCGGTATGCCGACATCGCGTAAACGGTAATAAAACAGTTCCACACCCGCGCGGCTATTAAATACGAATGTAAACGACGGTTAACGCAGTTTTTTTTATAAATTAGTTATAAAAATGACATTTACATACTTGCTGATTCCGAGACAGCGAGAATGTGGCCAGCTCCCTGCAGGTGTTCCCGTCGAATAAAATTTGAATATCCATTTTCACTTTCCGCTGTCAAAACTTTTGTTTTGTAAATATTATTAATATATTATTTTTTTAAACACATTACATTCAAATTTAAAGTTTGAATTGAAAAGTTAGGTTGATAAAATAAATTATAAAATGAAATAGTAGAAGACAAAATCTGATTGAACAAGAAAGCGACATCTCAATTTTTATTTTTGGAACTATTATACTTCTAACGTTTGTACAGATGAAATGTTTACATTATATGCCAATAGATGTCTATAGGATATTTGTATAAAAACTTATGCCTAAATGAAATATCAAAGGCCAAAGAGTACGTTTAAAGGATTACACAGTTTACGCATATTACAACCTGTGATTACAAGTCACAGGTTGTAATTATTGTAAAGGGCAGTAAATAAATAATATTATTTCCTGCAATTATAATAAGAGCTGTTATCCGGAAGTATTGCAGTGTGGTATACATCTATGTAATAAAGGGTGTTAAAGAGACGCCTTGTTACAGTAGGACCCTACTTAGGTACTTTATCTACATAGATACTTGCCTACCTGAGATAGGTATAACTATAAGGTATAAGTATCCCGACTTCTACTTCCAAAAGAAGATTTGTTACTCACAGCAGTATCGAATAAGTTGGCGATGGTATAGTGGTTCCTACTTTTACTGTAGCGTCCGCAACTGGTATGAGGTACTGATTTATTCATAGATTCCTATTGTCTTCATCTTGTTAGAGTAAGTAGTGAAGTGAGTGTTAGGTAGGTGATTGGGATTGTCCATGGACATTTGAAAACAATTTCAAATAGAGGGGTGGTAATGTGGAACCATTATTAAACAGAAGAGGCTAGGTATAGGAATTCAAGCAGGAGTGGAAGGTGGCCCAAAGCAGATAGGTCGCCCAAAGCGAATATGAGCATGTATGTATTATTATAAATAAGTCAAGCAACATGTAAAAAATAGTCTAAAGTTATTATCTAATGTTATTATTTCGGTTCCTTTGTTTGTTGTTACTCTAATTTTTATATTTTAGTAGATATGTTTCGTCATTCAGACGGCCTGAATTAGCCCATACGCCTTACCTACCCACTTTAAGCCGTCTAGTAGGGCAAAGCGAGTTTTTAAATGCTGGAAAGCAAGGTTTTAAAGATGAATTTAGTTTGCTTAACTAGGCATAATGATACGTTACATTAGAGATCGTCATTGCTTTGGGCAGCATGTCTTGTAGGCGGCAAAATCTGCTTTTTCGTACTGAATAAAAACTATTTTCTTAGAAGGAGCTTTGAAACTCAGCTTGCATTGCATTATTTAGATTTGGTGATATTTTTTTGGGCGACAAATTTTATAGACCGAATTTACGAGCTCTTAAATGCGGCGTGGCACGAACTCACACTGATTCTACCTTTGGTAACGGTGGTTGTTAGGCAGAGTGGTTGTCAAGAAAAAAGAAAACAAATTTTTACTAAAACTTTATTCATAAGTCGTGTCATACATGCGCATAGAGATGAAAGTAGCTGATAGTGCGATATTGAATTCGATGAACCGCGTAGATGTGTGTAGGTAAGTAGGTATAACTATAATATCGGAAGTCGCGTCCCATTCCTGGCATTTGCCAGGAACGGGACGCGACTTCCGATTGATTGACAATGCTTGTCAAGAGAAAGTATTTACTTTCTCTTGACAAGCATTGTCTAGTCTTTGATAGGCAGGTAATAGGTATATAATGCTTTCTACACATGACACATGATTTTTCGTGTGTTCGCATTGTAACTGACAATTTGTAAGTGCCTCCGTAGGCCTCTACAAAATAGTAATTTTATGTCAAAATCGTCAAGAATAGCGATGTATCTGTAATTGATTTAGTAGAACTTCTGAACTACGTTGAGGTGGTCTCAGATGTCCATGTGCTATAGGTACCACTCATCATTAGGTAGACTCCTAAGTTAATTCAGGCATGTTACGGGGCGAAGCTTCTATGGACGACTTTGAATTTATATAAGATTGTTTACTGATAATTTCGACAGAGACACCTAGAATTAAGTGAACAGCAATTTTGTTTGCTGCCTTAATTTTATAATAAATTATCTTGGTATCCCATTACCTTAAACTATTCCGATTGTCGGTAATTCCTACTTGCGGCGCCGGTCTTCGATCAAGGCAGCGCCCTCAGCTCGACGTGTTCACTCCACGTAAAATGGATTACGGTGTAAGGTTAAACAAAAAATAATTACCAAATATTCAAAAATATTTTTATTGCAATCATCAACACTTATAATAATAATGAAAAAGAAGTATAATAATAATCCTCATATAAGTACTAAGATAGTTTTTCACATTTGGTTTTTTGGCGCCCGTAGCTATGTAGTGTTTATCGCTCACCTACGAAGCATTTGGTATCTACTTGGCGCTAAGTCACCGTTGAGTGAATTTCAGCAAATTATACCTACTAAAATGTGTAGCAAAACTTAGTGGCCTTACGGGATTAGACATATACATTTTTTTATACGATTGAAGTAAGAAACTTCATATAGAACAGGTACCTATTATATTTGAAGTCAATCACAAATCCATTGCTACTCCCGAGAACTAAGATGGTCGCCTCATATGAAAGTGAGTCGGTAACCACACCCTACCACCGAAACGAGCTACATTGTTTTTATCACTTGGTGAATAATTGTTTTTAACGTTCAACGCTTGCGCTTGCAGCGAATGTTCCGTGGCCTCAGGTTAGAGTGGCTAGTCTCGCTCTGCCACGGTGTACTTATCATATACCATATACTATTTGTGTGGTAAGGGAGACATACTATTCCGAGGCATTCCATCTTAGTCCTCAGGGGTAGCAACGCATCTATGGCTACCCTTAGGTGAGACTGCTCTTACCTAGGGTTGATTACAGATGTCCATGGGCAGTAGCCACTTACCATCAGGTGGGCTGCATGCTCGTTTGTTACTTTCATACTATAAAGAAAATAACACCCCTTCTACATTCAAATGGACTTCAGATGAACGAATGGATTAAGATACTTCGCCAATTGATAAACAAGGTTGGTAAAGAACGTCTTAGTCTTGTTTCTTTCAAACTTCACTTTAACAAAGGTTTTCAATGTTGTCAATGGTGGTACCAGAGTTGAAAAAATAAAGGGAGGTACACAATATACAATACCTACACTTTGAAGCT
>MOOZ01011297.1:943698-961268 GCA_002930495.1 Cecropterus lyciades | reverse complement strand
TTGTTAATTAAAATAAAATAAATATCTAAGGGGGCTCCTATACAACAAGCGTGGTTTTTTTGCTGTTTTATATGTAACGGTACGGAACCCTTCGTGTGCGAGTCCGACATGCACTTGGCCGGTTTTTTGTGATAGTTAATTACTTAGCCTTTCCTGAAGCTGCCTTTGTATGAACGCGTCATGTAAATTAAAATGTCTGCTTTACCATTCAAGCTAGAACAAAAATATCCCTTTTTATAAATTAACTGATATTTGTTTATTTTTTTTTTTTTACTTTTTCCTCCACTATTACGTTTGCACACCATCTGCTACTTCAACGAACAACTCCTAACTATCCATCCAACTAGTACCGTGATCTCACAACTATGTACAAATTTATTCCGATCACGGAACTAAACTTTTGTTCATTTCTACCGAGTGCTCGCAGTTTATTTGCGCACCCCACGCGGGGGTTGTTTGCCGATCATTTTGCAAATTTCGCTGGGGGACTCACCTGGTAAACGATTGCTGCTCATTGTATGATTTGTTCAGGGTATTATTATTTTTATATATCGCACAGTTAGAACGAAAGGGACCCAACTCAATTTCGCAATTCGCAAGGTTGAGTTAGATACTTAAAAACTACTCTTAATAACGTAGTCTATCATGTGGCGAAATAAAAGTGACGATACTTCACTATAGATCATGCTATTTATAGCAAACATAATCGTTCCTTTAGTAACCGTGTCCCTTTAAGAAATTCCCCAAATTACGAACACAATTTTATTATTACATAGGTACAATGCTAAATTCGCATAAGGTCTCTTTATTCTGACCGTGCGATATGGTAAATGTCATCATGTTCCCTGAGAATAAACTAATTACATAGTGTCAACAGTACAAAAATCTTGTTTGTTGAATTAATTTAACAAATAATCGATGAATGTATTGTCTATATACACATCTAAGTATATATAAATATAATAAATATGTACATATATTATTCTGATAGATTACAACGTTACTAAACTACATTTAAAGGGCTAGAGAGAATCTAAACTTTTTGCCAAGAACTATAGTGGGTATGTAGGAACAGTGGTCTATAGTCCATACTAATTGTCGTAAAGAGAAATACGTAACACGCTTGGCATTTAGGTATGTCTTATCCTCAATTTTAGAGAGAGACGGTGTCACCAGTTTTGGTATAAAGGCTCTTCCCACAATGGCAGAAAGAATTTAGGGTAGGTACAGATTGGTACGTAACTGAAAAAATTAAATTTTTTAAAAAGTTTAAAATAACGGGTACAATTATAGAACAAAATTAGTACATATTTCTTAAAAACACAATTAAACGCATGTGCAAACTTAGTTTTCTAAATTAAAATTTATAAAATACACGGCCTCGCCTTTGTCAATATAGAAAATTATTTTACACGAGGTTTATCCCGCCACCGAATCAGATTAGTAGTTTTTGGGTGAAATAGTAACAAACATACATCCTCACAAACTTTGGTTTTTATAATATTAGTAAAATAAGACAAAAAGCACCGACCTACAGTCCTACATAAACACCAAATACCTTGTATTTAATATTAGAAAATGTTCACCCCTATGTATATATGTTTGTTTACTTAATACCAACATACAACTTCATAGCATAAGCTGGCACGTGGGTGGTGAGCATAGATCAGCTTGAAGTTCATGATCAGGTCGAGAGCGCTGGAGAGTCTCCGCCGCGCCCTCTGCGACACCATTTTGTCACTCGTCGCTTGTCGTACCTTCATTATAAACTTATATTACTTAACTATAACTTAATTATTAATCTAATAGTAACTTTCGAAACTAATTAATTCTAAATTAGTTCTTGTAAAAAATACAGGTAAAAGTAAAAGAAAAAAATGGGATACACCATTTTGACACTCATCGGAACGTTATAACTTAATTATGAAGTAATACTAATTAACTGTAATTTAAATATTAATCGAAATATTAACTTTAAAAACTAATTAATTCCAAATTAGATCCTATTAAAGGTACAGGTGCAGATAAAATTAAAAGAAAAAATGGGACACACCATTTTCTCACTCAACGGAACATTGTAAGTTAATTATTAACCAGTATAAGTATTATTAATAATATGTATTTTGTAAGTTAATTGATTATTAATATTAAGTATAAATTACGTACAAACGTTGTATTAAAAGGAGACAATGACATTCTTACACATGTATCATTTCTCAAAATAAAAATCTTAATATTATAAAATAGATTTATCCTAAACCAATTTACATTTAAGAAGCGAGATGGAGTATGTTCATTACTTGTGTGATTGCACACATGCATAATACTACAATGATTGACTAAAAATATTTTTTGAATAACTAGAGTCTTTAAATAATATGTTTTAAATTTCATTTATAGTTATCGAATCAAAAAGTATATAACATTGAAGAACATACTTTTCATTATCCTACAATTAAACCCTTTCATATTATCTATATATTTTGTAGGAACTAATTTAGAATTACTTATTTTTGACACAATCTTCATCCAATATTAGAGGAATTAGCAACGGTGTCAGGCTTTTAAACTCGAAAGCTTAGGCTTAGCTTTAGCATACGCGGGGATACACCCAGATAGAACCACGTGCAAATGGTAGCATTACTTATATATAAGTAGGTATATATTGCACGATCTCTCGCGTGTTTCGGTAGTAAAACCTAGGGCATTATCGGGTCGTAACTGTGCGGTTTATGGCTGAGGGGAGCTCGGGGCTGTCTGATCGCGTCAAACGGCCGTTTTATTGGGACCTTACTTTGTGATAGTTTATATAAGTAGTTGGTTGTGTGACAGGTTTGAAATTTTCTTAGTCAATTTTAAATCTTTAGCTTTTGTCACTTGCGTAGAAGTATTTTGTGATGACATTTAATCATATCTAACATTTTATACATCGTCGAATAATGTGTCGTCTAATATTTTTTTATGTTTGTTCTAATCTACACTTTGATTCAAATATCGTAACACTATTATAGGAGTTTTTTTATGTATAACTACCAACATTTTACTCCAGTTTACTCCTTTGGGGGTAAAATTTTTTATTACTCAAATTTCACATTTCCTGTGGTTCCCACTTAAAAAAAGAAACCCACAGAAAACATTCCATCACATTTATTCACTTCCTTAGGCTCTGTGATGAATAAGTCAGTCCTTTAACCATTTATTATTTTTTATGCGTATATAGTAATTACAATGGTCCCTTATTTTTCTTTCTCCATTTACCTTTATAAGTAACCATTAACCAAAAATAGAATAATTTATCTTCCTACTGATATTACTCGTAAATTTGTATTATTAGTAAATTATCGTATACTTCGACCGTGGTAGTATCACACCTATGTAATTAGGTATATTATCTGTCTTATACATAGATAAGAACAGTGTTAAGAACTGCTGTTTTTTAAAGTTTGGTTGCGCCACTTTCGTTTACTTATGAATTCTGAATTCTTATGAGTTATGAATTCACTATACATACATGAGACCTACCAACCAACCAATTTCAATTAGTAAGTACGCAGGAATAGCAACGCATCTGCCCCGGTAGAGCTCAATCATATTTGGACTTTAGTACTTAATTACAGATGAACGATTTGAAGGTAGAAGTCATTGTGGTTCGCCTCCGGAAGCACCACCGCCACACATATTTCTATCTAATAACAGCAGTGTTATGCGCTGTTGTGTTCTGGTCTGAAGAGTGTGGTAAGGGAGACATACTTTGCAGAGGCATTACATCTTAGTCCTCAGGGGTAGCAACGCATTTGTGGCTAACCTTAGGTGAGACTTTGATCTTACCTAGGGTTGATTACAGATGTCCATGCAGGCGGCAGTAGCCACTTACCATCAAGTGGGCTGTAGGCTCGTTTGCTACTTCCATACTATAAAAAAAATATGGGGAAATTATAATAACTTACCAAGTGGGCTACAGGCCGTCTGTTACTTGCATGTCATAAAGTAAATGATATCGGGTTAGTATGTCGCAATCATACGAGGAAAACTATGTGTCTTCGTCACAGTTATTTACCACACGTTATCATCATTCAAATGCAACACGGATTTCAATGTCAGAAATGCTCGGTTATTGCTTTAAAAACCGGCCAAGTGCGACTCCGAGCTGCACTAAGGGTTCCTTACAGTGTGTACATACTATTTAAGTTGCATACTTGCCAAAAAGATATATTTTGACACTTATTTGACAATTATTATTAATGCGAGCTCAATTGACAATTTCTTATAGATTTGGTTTCTTTTTTTTTTCTTTAGCCTTATTGAGACTGACAACTGTTATTGATTTTTGTTTTACTCTAAAACTTACATTATAAATGATATTTAAAAGCCAAAACAAAAAAATAAGTATGTATTACCGTATATCGATAGCGCAAAAATTAAACAAAATTAAATCTTTTCTTGTATAGCACTATTTAAGTGTTTATCGTATCGGTTCATTCTTTATTCCGTATAATATTAGTATTACATTTTGTATTCATTGCAACAGTCTTCGGTTCAAAATATATAGATAAAAATAAACAAATGGACGCCGTAGGCTCAGTAGCTTCCACCACGGAACCCAAAAAAAAAGGAAATCGCGTTTGTGTGTCAGTGTGAGCACACAGCGGCAGCGACTTCTCGGAATAGAATTAATTACACGGGGCGAATAACATAGGCTGTATATCTTTCACCCTCCGGTGGGCGGGGCCTCCGGCGGAAGTGGGCGGGGTCGGGAGGGGGCTCGAAATTAAATAGCCAAGTTAACGCAATCCGGCGTCAGGTAACAGAATGTTTAATTATGTGTTTAACTATGAATATGTTGGATGTGACTGTTACTGGTGTAACGTGACGGAATTTGTAATTATGCTTAATTTGTATTGGGGGTAATAATTTCGGAATTTCAGGTGGTAGATAGCGTTTGAACTCAAGTACCTTGTATGTATTGGATCTAAATGGTTAAATTATTGTTTAAACTAGTTGTAGTTAAGATTGTGTTATGACATATATTATAACATAGTAAGTCACATATTATAAAACGGATGATAATAATTTAGGTAAAATCTTAAATAGGTTTAGAAACCTAATATAATACTTTCAATGAGAAAAATATGGATATTAATAGTAGTAGGTCAGGGTACAGGATTCAGGGTGACCCTGAAAAGGTTATATTTTTTGGATTTGCTTATGTTGTTAGTATCGTGACTACTTCCTACAAATTTTAAAGCATAAGGTGTCGATCGACTTCTGCTGTGCCTTTTAGGTATTTTGTAATGGAAAGCAAATAAAACAAATAGGTATATCTTAGGTACATGTTTGGTGAATTAAGAGTGGAGTAAAGTACTAATTCATTATGATCTAAGTCAGGTAGTCGGCAACCCGCGGCCCGTGAACGTTTCCTTGCGGCCCGCGGGTATTCCTAGAACCTAACTTTCCGGCCCGCGGACCTTCCTATGGTGTAATCTCTGGCGTGCATTACTATTGTTTTTTTACGGAACTAGACCATTTTGTCGTTGACAAAATTTCTACTTACTAATTCTGAATACGGTCTGCCATTATCTCATATCTCATATAGATATTATGTAGCCTGTGGATAAATAAGTTGTCGAGTGCTGGTGTTGCGGTACGTTAAATAATAAAAAAAAAAAACAATTTTCTTCATAATAATTTATATTTTAGACATTTTTGACGTAACATAAAAACAAAACACAAACGCATATTATTATTTTTCTTTCTCTTCATAGCAAATTATATAAAACCTCTTGAAAGCTAGTCTAAACTCATGTCATTTTTAGAAGACTTATGTTCAGCAGTGTATCAATAATGAGTAGATGATAATGAGATTAATGATAACAGTCATTATTTTTGATTGATTGATTTAACCTGTTAATTGAATACAATAATTTTGTACCGTTTGATGCAGGTGTACGAGCTGGAGCGACGGTTCAAGCAGCAGAAGTACCTGTCAGCGCCTGAACGGGAGCACCTCGCCTCGCTTATACATCTAACACCTACACAGGTACGTACTTAGCTATATTTATACCTACGCGCTACACTAGGTGTCTTTTTAACCATAACTCATGACTATGAGTTGGTATGTCACCGTTTGTACGTAGCTTTGGAGGGTTCTAACGTTAATTGAGGTCACATCAACGACATTTAACAGCATATTCGTATCCTATAATATGATATTTTATGATTAAGAGTGTAAAACATTTTCTTGATTCTTGAGATAAAACTAGTAGTCCAAGGTAGTAGGAATAGTTTGGTTCGCTCGGGTACGTACCATTGCCATCCAATTCCTACCGAAAAGCATTTTTCTTTATAAGTGTTTCGTTGGAAGAGAACCACACTCTTCCAACAGCATGTAAAGGTGATTTTATATGAGGTGACCATCTTAGTTAGTGAGGAGCAACCTAACTTTGATTTACTTAAGGTAGAACCCCTCTTCTTATACGAAGTTGATTACAGATAAAGGAAAAAAATGTTTGAAAAATTCCTACAAAATTATTCAATTTTGGTATACACATACTAAGCAAAGCTTCGACAGAGTTTAGGTAGGTAGGTGCTTCATTTTTTTTTAAATTCAATAAATCATTGCGATAACCTATTAGTCATTCGCGACACCACGCATTGCGTGTTGATGCATATTAACGCTATTACATTAGGGCGGGCCTCCAGCCCGCGGCGACTGTTGCCGACAGACAGCATAAATCAAGTTATAATCGCTTACATAACGCCTCCGGTTATGACCGGCGACCCCTGCATCCCCGTATCCAATTACCGAACACAAAACGCCTACGACACGACAAAACATCCAAACAACATATAAAATGCGAGGGCGCCAACCGCCTCGAGCGGCCATGTCCTACAACTTTGTTATTTTTACCGCTGGCAACACGTAAGATGCGTTCAGGTTAGCTCGTTAGAGTTGGCATCTTGTTTCACGCTTCGGCGAAAACTCCAGTGGATCGAGGGTCGCTTTGATTCTGGAGAGCTGAGAATATTTTCCCTTGTCTGATTTTTTCGAGTGCTGTCTTCAAATTAGTGAACATGGTACTTTGATCTGTGTACATACGAACTGACACTTGAATCGATCAAAGGTCAAAAGATTTGAGATATATATAGGTATGTTGTTGCTATATGAACATAACACGAGTATATGTACAGAACATAAATATAATTTTGTGACAGAAAAATATTGTCACACTACCAAATAATAGCCCATGTCAATATCATCCATTACATACGATCGAACCCAGGCTCATAAAGCACCTACAGGACGTCCTAATTGAGGTCTAGATTACTATGTGTGCGTGAATATACGCAGTTCGCAAGTCCCATTATTAATATCTGTCAGCGGCACGCGACCCGATTTTCCCACACGGAGTGCGGCGCGAGTAAAATTCAAATCCTTCATAACAAAGACTCAATAATCTCGGCCGTGTCAATATAAATTTCATAAACTCACTGTGTAACCCCAACAATGGGTCGCAAACATCCATGAATAATCTCCATTTTGAGGGTGTCAACACCATTTACGGCGTCGGAATCGCGCCAAAACAAACGTCAGAGTGACGTTCGCCGGAGACAATGCGAACGATGACTGGGGCGCGCTAATTCGACGATTATAATGTGGCTCATTGTGGTAGTAATAATTGGTTCGCACGACTCCATCACATGGCGTTCGGGTCATTGTTCGCTGCAGTTTGATTGGGTAATCGATTAGCTAATTAACTGGTTATATATCAGCTTCTTCGCATGAATGGTGCACGTAATTACGGCTGTTTATTTAAGCGTAATTTTGCTAACCTAATATTTAAAGGTATGTGGGTAAAGTTAGATTAGGCGTTTTTTATTTAAATATATGGTGTTGTCCGTTGTAGTAGATACTAGTATCGTGTTTGGAAGCGCGTATGGGACTAGTCTAGATATTAACGGACCTAAAAAGTTAAATAACGTCATGTATAGACGGGAGTTGAATGTGAGATTGTTAGTAGCAAAAGTTTCATGTGCTCATTGAGCCGTCAGTCCAAATTATTATCATTAGGATAGCAGTGATTAATAATTCTTTCTAGGCCTTATGGGTAGGTTTAAAAACATCCATTGCTGAATTGTTCACAGATGCGTACCTATCATTCTCCATCAATCTGCATTATTATGTGTGGCAGTGTGGTAACTACGCTCCAAACCTTTTCCAATTGTGGACAGACCAGTACTCAGCGGTACTTAAAAAGATTTACAACCAATGTCGTTTAATGTTACGATTTACGAATATGATCATGACCTAGTGGCGGATTTACCAGAAGATCGAATAAGATGGAGCCAAGCGCGGCAGATTTTAGGGGCGGAAAATATAATGATATTTTGTCGATTCTTTTTCCTCTACCAATTATTAAGATTATTTAAATGTTGACGATCTTTACGTATAAGCTCAGTGTCGTAGAGTGCGCGGGTCAGAGGGTTCCATGACCCTCGGGTGGCACCAATTGCGGGCGGCAAAATTTTTCTATCAACCTTTTAATTCGCTACGATAATTTCGGCCTCGCCATGAATAAGCCAGCCTACTGGCGGCAAAAGTGTACATCCGCCACTGTCCTTACCGATTGACTACTTGTATAAAAACTAGTATTAATCCATGTCTTTCATTCCTGGTCATATAGCTTTGTTTACTTATCACTTGTCGCTGGTACCGGGCTAGTGGGCAGTAATCCTCACCCTCCTGTCAGTCGCAATCACCGAGTGCGCGTGCCGTCGGCTGACGAGCGTCCGAGTGTCGGGTTGCATTCTTCGTGCGCGTGATCTTTGCCTTGGCGGTTTCGAGTATTCCTTTGTTTAAGGCCGGTCGCTTAAAGGTACTATGTTACCTAGGCGTCTTCGATGGAATGTTTCTTCGGTTATTTCTGTGCAATTAGAATAAATACGGTGCCTTTTAGTTTTTGGTGAAATTATTTGGGTAATGTTTTAAAGCACGATTTCTGTAAATTAAAGGCCATTGAAAAAGAGTTCAAGATAATCGTGATAGGTAGGCAAAAAGGTTTTCGATAAAATCAATGAAATGATATTAAATGTAATGTAGTTAATTTGTATGGGCCTACGGAGGCACTTACAAACTGTTAGTTAAATTTTACTACCATCAGATGGAAAAATATTGAAAAATAAAGTTACGTACTACGTAAGTTAATTGGTTTCGGACAGTGTCAGTTCAACTATAACTATTACACTTTATTATATTTTTGTTGCGTAAATATTCACTAGAATATTATTTTGGTGGCCGCAAAAGCAAAGTGCTCGTTGAAATAGTGCATAGCGTACGCCATTGATTGGAACACTCCGGAACCGATTGCCGTATCAGGTTTTATATGAAGCGGATTTCACTCGAAAAGTATATCCGCAAAAACATAGTATTGTGAGATTTAAAAACCAAAGAACCGGTGCCTCGGTTACATTCAAAAAGAGCACTTGGGAGCGCTCAGAAATCTCAACATTTAGCGAATCGAGCTATCAGCGGGGCAATAGCCGACCGAAACGTGGAAGTTAAACGCATTCTGCTGCATATTCATAGCGGAGTTTAAACAGAGGCCGCAATAAAGGCGAAGTTGGAACGCCTCGTCCACAATATTCCGCAGTATTTGACGTTCGGGGCGAGCAAACAGAGGGCTCGCGTTTCGTTATTTAACTTAAGTAAATTTCGATGTTCCCGCCGAGCCGCCACTGTTGATACGAAGACTCCCACAGGCATTCCGCTTCTATATCTGATTGCGATTTGTTTGTTTTACTTTCCGCTGCTGCTAATGTCGGTTTGCTTATTTGCAAAGATTAAAGTTATTATTTGAGTACGTAATCCTATGAATTGGATTCAGGTAGCGGTTAACTTAACTTAACGAATGGTACAGGTTATCTTTGACGATCGATGAAAAGACATACCTATAGGAAATTTCAGGTCTTATTTTTTTATTTCAATTTATTTAGTAGACAGTAGCATGTAATCAAAGTAAAAGAAGTTAACTTGATCTTTAAATAGAACGGTACATACAAATAGGTACTAAAATTCTAGCACTTTTGCGTATATTGCATTTGTATGTCCATGTATTTTACCATTCGGGGATATTGCTCGAAGTTTTCGAAATACTAAATGGAAATAGTCGGCAGAGACTTACCATCACGTGGACTGCATGCTCGTTTGCTACTTCAACTTATAAAAAAGTATATGAATAGGTACAACTCACACACAGCAGAAGTGAAACATTTGATAAGTAGCATACGAGAGATGATAGATAAGAATAATATAATTGAGTTACACTGTAGCACATATTCGGACATCTTAATTCGTATATATCCAACTTTAGCTTTTATACGAGCTACTAACTAAAATCCTAAGTGTGATTCAGAAAGGGGTACAGCGCCATCTAGTTGTAGCGCGGACAACATTCGTTTCTTCGACTTTTAAATCAAAACGATTAGAAAAAAGTTGTACTGCACACCGAGAAATATATATTTTAGCGCGATTTCCATTCAATCAGCACCAAAACTAGACATCCTTGGCAATCTATGAGAATCCTGTAGACAACACGTCCACGGTGTCACATGTCGTGGAACAAAGACCCACAGCAACACTTGCTACCCATTGTGCGGTCACGATCGCGGGCGGATGCGGCGCATGCGGGTCCTCGAGCCGTTTAATGGGAGCAATAAGATAATGGCCGTGATTCAAACAATGACGGCTGTCAAACCGCCGATGGACGTCGAGTGCTCGCCCCGCTTAAAAATTGCAATCGCTTCTTGGACTGCCATTTTTAATAATTTTCTGACGTAACGAGATATGAGGTATAGGCAGTGTTTCTGCGAAGATTGCGGTTTCAGCTGCTTTTAAGTTGATTTTTACTGCTAGAAAGTCACAATCCAATTTGACAGCGAAATATTGCAGATATTTCGCTGGACTGGATGTTTCATAAAAATACACCTTAAGTTAAAACGCGTTAAGGTAAATTTCTTATTTTACTAGTTTGTAAGGATTAATGGATGAATGATTGTTATTCTTTCATACGAAAATTTAGAATTTATTTTTATGAATATTTATACATTGGTAGCTTGTAATGTCGATTAACACGTATGTAGTTTACCCTTCAAACGTGACCCGGGGGAACTCCTGGAAAAATGTAGTGCCTGAAAAATATACACTTTATTATGTGAATAGACGTATGTAAAATCAATTACTTCGCAGTTTTTAACTATAACTGAACTCAATGTTAAACTAAAGAGGTAAAAAAGTGATGTAGTAGTGAATGAGTATTGTAGAAGCCACTTGTTTGCAAGTGGGATAGCAAAAATATTAAGATTTTGCCTTTACTCTTATATGTTCCGTGATATGTGAGATTGCAAGCGAAATTCCATCTACTTGTTGAGAAGACTTGAGTACTTATCACAAAAAAGTAGAGTAATATATCATCCTCGCAGAGAAAAAGAAACAAAGTGTTAATAAAAGAGTCTTGTATATCAATTTGTATTCTATTATCTCAGGTAGGTACCACCGCAATGACCACTTTAGGTGAAGAGGCTAAAAAAATGCATTGGTAATCACCCCAATCGAACCGAAAGTCTTTCAACAGATACCAATAACCGTATATTCAACCAAAAATCCAATTTCACATTTTTAATCCCTTATCCTCGTGGGATTTCAATGCGTTTCCTGTTGGAGATTGTCCGCAATAAAATCATCTGCCTTATTTTAGAATCCGGGACAGAAAAAATGAAAATTGTTTATGGTATCATAGCTTGGCATTCATTCGTCTATCAAACGCATATTCAATGTGGCCAACATGTCAAAACAAATTTGCGAACGGGATATCATAAGAAATTCGAATTGTGTCTTTACGAAAAAAACCTTATGATTAGCTTCCCGCGCCGCAATTGTGTAATAACCGCGAAAATATTACCGATAAACAGGGAATTCTCGGTTGAGTTCGCGCTTTCTTTGATAACGATGAACTATACACGATTCTTCGGAGATTATATTATTGTGAATGGAGTTTTTTCTGTTTCATTGTGGCATAGGATTAGCTATCTAAGAGGATAATGCACCTGACGTATTGTAGGGCAGGTAGCCTTTGTGTGGCGGAAGGAATTTGTAATGCTAAGTGCATCACAGTTGCGATGTTTGCGTAGGACCGCCGCTGATAGATTTGTGCGATTTTTATGCGAAAAAAAAGTTTTTTGGTTTGAAAATTATGTGATATATGTAAATTGTTATCTCATAAAAATATAAGTATGCTTTTTTTAACTAACATTAAGAATTTCAATACCTAATTTGAAAATTGAATTAAAATATAAAGTACCTACTACTACCCAATACTGACATTACTATTAATCTTGTCTTAATAAAAACTGTTGTAATTCAACTATCTACCTATTATATATCTACCTATCGTCGTTACTAAGTCGAATACACAATGCTTAATAAAATAAAATTAGATACCTACAAATTTTATGTATGTTATAAAAGATTTTGAAATATTATGTCTATCGTAGTGTGCGGTGCTATACAAATCTGTACGTGGTCCAAAATCGGTAGGGACCTATAAATTAATTTACTATGTTACATTTTCAAATTATTTAACTGAACTTTAAGCTATATATATGCAAATGAGCTTGAGCCACTGACTAAATAATTTCACTATATTTAAACACATATGTTTTAGCTATAAAAGATATCGCCATCCGGAATTTTTCCTGGTTTGAAGGATGTGGTAAAGGATACACCGGCCCTCAAATAGTCCTGAGATGTACCAATGCAGATGAGACTTCAATATTATTGGCGGTTGATTGCAAATATTTAACCAAATCAAATGACCACATATCGTCTAGTGGGCTGCATATTTGTTTGCTACATGCTTCAATTTTTTAAATAGTGACTTAACTTTTCGTCTGATAGCATACTTATTTATAAAAAGTTTCTTAGTCTATAACTTAAATATATCTTTATTTATTATTATAAGACATATAATATTGTTATACAAACTTCTTCTAAATATGTAGACTGGTTACAAGTGCGTACATCTTTGTTATTCTTAAATAGAGACAGAAATAGAAATGTATGTAAAATAGAAAAATATAACCGTAAAATGAAATATATAGAATATGATTTTTTTTAAATTTCCATCTATATATAATATATAGATGGAATATATATACTATCTTAGATATGTAGAGGTTTGAATTTTCGGATAGTCTCTGATTTTTTTCTCACCCCATCCTAATTTAAGGGTATACTCCGTTATGTGTTGTAAAATTATTTTTCCTCATCTATGCTAATGTCTTGACCACCTAAATTCCCCGACCCCATTATATACGTTTACGTTATAATTTATGTAGATATATATCTTACAACATACATATAAATTATTAGATATGTACATGGATTTTGATAAAATAACACATTATTTACCCACTATAAGCTACTTTAATTGGTTTATACTATAATATATCTAACTATACTATACCTACTACATACTATGTAACCTTCCGCCGAGCCCCTTCAGCCCCTTCTCGCCGACCGTGAACTATACGCGCCCAAATATTTACACTACAATTCACAGTATTAATATTTGCTCAATACGAAATGATTAAACCGCTTTAAACTGGCATGGGCTACATAATAACGTTTTTATTGGGCAAATATTTTGATAAGCGTAAAAAATTGATTTGCGTGCGCAGAGGAAATGTTAACAATCTGGAATAGAGTTGCTTGCGTAATTGTTATGGAGAGGCTGATGAGATTTCGTAACTTAGCTACGATTGCTTCACGTGGCCCCAAAAACACTGTTATGTTATGAATTACTTAACTTATATTATTGTTCTAGGAACTAATAACGTTGGGAGAACAGTTTAATCCTGCAGTACATACTATTACAAGACTAAGTTAAAATAATCAACTAAAATCGGTAAACGATTCTGCAGTACAAATTAATATTTACTTAATGATTTAGTATTATCGAAATTCGATTTTGTATGATTCTACCATACTTCACATTGGGTATATTATTTTTATAATTTGTCGGTATTGTGCAAATAATAATTTAAATTCTTATGTACTATTGGTACCAAGAATTGGTAAAAAGATACATTAGTACCTCCAGTTTGAGCGCATGCATTAAGCATTTCACCAATGTTTCCAAAAATCCCGTGACCATCATAAAATATAGATTCGTATTATTCGTAAGTGTCGATATCCGAGTTGTGAGTAATGTCCGAAACGATAAATTTTGAATTTACCGTTTTGTTTCTTTTAATATTTCGGTCAGTTCGAAAGGTTAAACATTGTTAATATAATCACTGCATATGTATCGCTTGTGTATTGTTGTACGTTAAAGAAATAACAGAAATATTCTTCATTCAATACATTTTTGTATCATATTTTTGCAGGTCAGGATTTGATATAATTACTATGCTTCCCGGACTATTCTCCAGAATACAATAATGATAGAACAGCTATCACCTGTAACAACATCGCAGAATTCTCCGGAATACCAAATTCGGATCTATTTGTCGCTACATTCACTCACGTCCCGTTGATAACATTTAAATGTACCAATTTAGATCTGCAGACACGGAAATAAATTCTAAGCATTTGCGAGTTTTAAATTCACGATAATAAGGTCTAGTATTGTAAAGATGCTTTGTAGTGTACGTGTTTGTTGGAGTTTAGTATTTTTTGCTTGGGCCCCGTGATATTTTTATAAGTTACTAAATAAATGAGGCGCATTGATCGGCTGTCAGGGCGACGGGCGCGTGTTTACTCAGCCACGGCACAATGCACGGAGCGACAATCAGAGGCTCGGCGTACAAATCAGTTTGTAGACGAAGCAGATCTTAATGAATTTAGGTTTTTGTTACCATAACGGTATTTTTGTCGTTACCAATTCATGTGATGTTGAATAAAAGTATTGGTTTAATAAATTTTGTTCTATTCGTACATAGAAAGGCTAAAAATGTAGAGTTCAATATCTAGCACATTATGAAGAAATCTATAAAATTTTATATTAAATAGGTAACTTGTATAATTTTCGCACTGTCTATTTTATTATATATTTAAAGAAAGTAACCGTCTGTATCACTATTACATTTGGTGTAGTGACTAGTGTCCAGGAATCGCGTCGGACGGCGAACTCTCTTTGAGGCCTCTTGTAACCCAGTTTGTATTATCATTGACTTGGTAGGTATGTCATAGTCAAGCCCTTATTATCTCTTTGCCGAGCACGGGTCCCTTCTCAGAATGAGAGAGTTTTGGACAATAGTCCACCGCGCTGAACAAGTGCAATAGGTAGGCTTCACACGCCTTTGAGAATTTTTTTAGAGAACTCAGTGTGTAGGTTTCTACATGACTTCTTTCCTTAACCGTAAAGCTGTGAAAAACTGTGATTGGTAATTAATTTCTTTTACGTCATCATTTTCAAAAAAATCTGTGTTGCCTGGTTTCGAACCTCGGACCCTTAATTGAGAGGCCGAGTTTCAACCATTACGCTATCAGGGCTCACTCAATTGGTAGGCATGTACCTACTAAGTAATAAATAAGTAAAATGTGCCTATAATTCCGTAGTTATTATTTGCGTATTTAGTTATAGTGATATAAAATAAGATTATCGTTAAATAAACTAAAAGAAGCGAAGCGCTTGTCCATGACATCTGTCAATATACATACTTTATGTACCTATTCACAAGAAATAAACCGTAGACTCACGCTTGGAAAAAATCACTACACCAAATGAAGAGCTAAACAAATACGAGAGCAGTCTTTATTTATAATAATTGTGTCCGAATAGTGCTCCGTCATCGTTCGCAGGATTGGAACACCTATGATCGTGGGCAGCCGACACCTCGCCGCTGCTGGACAATTATGAACTTTATGCAGTTTAACAAACAACCAAAATAAAACAACACTTTTGAAACACTCAACCAAATATCTTCGTTATTGGCGCCAAAATTGACTTGTATTGTCGAGATGACAGCCGGTTGGGTGGCCACCAATTTGGTTTGATGAAAGATTTTTTCTGCACCCTACGATATTATAGCTGCCCATCAATACGTTTAACTTTTCAAATATAAAGTTTGTAACGATTTCGAAAGATTTAAAATTATATGCCATTGTTGACAATTACCGATACGGGTATCCCGGTAGTTAAGTGCGACCTAAGTACACCGATAGAAAAACATCACGCTCGGCCGCCAAGTGGGTGTAAAGTTCTCGAACACGCTCTAAAGCCCTCAGACACACCCGAAATGTCGCATCGCTCGACGAGAAACAACAGTCATTTAGAAGTAAAACAAATAATTGAATGGCGCTCTCGGCTGAAGAGTGCGTGCAAGGAAACACGGAGCATTATGCACAAGGAGATTGAAAAGAAAGTACTCGACACGAGAGCGTCCAAGCCTCGTCGGAGAGCAATAAGCGACGCCCGCCGACGGGGCCCGTTCATTAACTCTCACCCACCTAACCCATGAATAACTAGCGAACGTCGCTCTCCGACGGACGAAAGCGCGTGTCACCGCCCGCTCGCCGCGACGTTCCCACACCGAACGGACCGTCCACACCTCGAGAGTAAACATCGAAAAATAACAAATACGACCCGATAAGTCCTCGAGCCGAGTGGACACTACACCGCGTTTCGTAGTAGCCATGTAACTATTCTACTTTGTTATCATAACGGATCTCCGGCTCGGTATTGAGACGAGACATCGACAAAATGGCGGGTATTTATGCACGAGCGAGCGTTTTCATAACGGAACGGCGCGAGAAACTTCGCTCGGGGGAGGGGCACACATCCATTTCAAAGAATAAACACGGAGGAAACTCTCTCGATGTATAAATAATAAATAAAGAGTATATTTTGCTGCGTTTCGAGCGTGCGTAGACAAAGGCTGCCCGCTCCGTGGGGCAAACAGCGCATGAGCCGTGTTTATTCTTTCGTCATTAAGGTGGAGTGTTGACTGTGCCGTAGCGTGCCCTAGCGCTAATTTCAGGGAGGTCAGGCGCGGCCAGCGCCGCTGTTGACATTCATATCCGCAGTGGAGAGACGGGGTTACACGTCCAGTCTATAACATTTTGTGTCACTGGAATTATGAATGAGAAACATTAGCAATTGCTTCACTATTAGTAGCCAATTAGGAAATTATTTGATTGAAATAAAATAGAATCATACTCAACTAGATATATTGTTTTAAATTTCATACGACTGACGACTGTGTAGCAAAAATTTTGAATTGAATTTGTCGAGATTTTTTTTATGATGTTAATGAGCATTACTTTTATGCCTTCTTATTAAAAGTTCACCTGCTAACTGTTAACTGAGGTTACTATGCTAGGAATATACTTATTTATGACTTTGTAGAGCTAAGTAGCGCATACTGTGGGAGCTAGAAAATAATAAATCGGTCATAGGTAGGTTAGTTTTCGATGAGTGACCCTTAGGCAAGTTATAAAATGTATTTTTGTGCTTTGCAATGTCGTCGGCTCTTAGTCGGTTTAAACATTTTGGTTAATATTATCAGTTACTTAA
>MOOZ01011297.1:926640-943181 GCA_002930495.1 Cecropterus lyciades | reverse complement strand
CTACAGGTTTACTTGTTTTCTACACAACACATTAGATAACCAAAGCTAAATTAACGCTACTTATCTATATATATCTTATGTTTTGTATACTTATGATTCAAAAATGATAAACTTTACTCTGTTTTTCCAAGATTTTCTTGCCTGGACAGGTGTGATTTAAACCGTGCAGTTCGGTCAGTTACCGGACATCTGAGAACCCGGACTCGCACTGAATTAGCGTAGAGGAATATAGGTAGTCCACGTCTCCCCGTCAGACCCTATTCATTTAGTTGCATGAGTTGCAAAATGCAGCTGCCACCCAGGCACTATTAAGAGAGGAAATCGCAACGCTATCTTTCTTTGCAACTTAGTTTTGATACAAATATCTAAAGTTTGAGAAACAGTACATACTTATACTAATAAACGCATTGTACATGAAATTATGTAGGAATTTATTGTCTCTCCATGTTTGTATACAAAATCTTTTTCAAAAATGAATCATGAAGTACATTAAGGTCCTTTTTCTGTGTACTTAAACGAGAAAGATTGCTTTATAAGTTGCAATGCTATAATATAAACTTTATGATGTGAATATGAAACACTTTACTTGGAATTACTTTTTTATTTTTTATTATCAGTAGGTGTGACGTGATACATAAAGAGGATTAAGTAAAATTAGGGGCATATGATTGTCTATTTTTAGTTTTTGTTATTTTAGATCAAGTAATCATTGTGTATTTTTGTTTCAGGTCAAAATATGGTTTCAAAATCATCGCTACAAGTGTAAGCGACAAGCCAAGGAGAAAGCAATGGCGGAGCAGAACCAGCACAATCAGGTAATGATTGAGGTACCTTATTTGTACTATGTGACAAGTTGCTCAAAGCACATTGCTGAATTGCACATTTTCTGCTTAAACGTAGCCTATGTGCTATTCCAGACTATAATCTATTTCTGTGACAAATTTCATTGAAATCCGTGACGCCGTGGTGATGATTTAGTAACAAACATCAATTAATTCAAACTTTGTCATTTATAATAGTAGTAAAGAGTAAGATAAGATACAATTTTCATATAAAAAGTTCCACTACGTATTAAAATGTTAACATGCACGCCTAATGTTTTTCCGTATAATATAAGACAATAATATGCCACCATACACAACTATAAATTTAAAGTTCAAGCGAGCGGAAACGCATTCTCGGCAATTCATTAAGATTTGATTTGCGCGTTTATTATAATACCAGGTAATGAATAATGAATATTAAAAGACGCAAGCGATAAAATCATTCGCTGACAGCGCACCGGGCCCCTGTTTGCCAAGGCGATAGACTTTGCCCACTTGATGGCAATCTCCCGCTGCGAGCGTGCAACTTAATACGGGACCCGCACGCCACGCGAATCTGGCAACCCCACGGCAATTAGAATTATATTTGCCAGTTCCGTGCAGGGGACACGGTAACCCTGGCTTTTCTTTTTTGATTTAGTATGCATGAGTATTGTTTTTTAATGAAGTTTGTAAAGTCACGTTTATGAATGCTATGTGTCATGTTTTAAAAAACTTTGTTCAACGTGATGATAGTTAAATTGACACGTTTTACCTACTTAGCAAAACTTACTTGAATAAATATCCGTAATAATATACATATTATATATCTAGGGTTTGTTTCATCAATGTAACTAAATATATTGTTAGTGATTTTTTTATCCCGATAATTTTTCAGAATGCATTGAGTAGCATCTATTTTGAGCCTCTTCTATTTACTCCAAATACTATTTTTTTTAAACACAGTATCAAACTTTCCAAATTACACGGTAACAGTATAAGCAAGCTACTGCGTACGTCATAAACTCGCAACTGCGCAATAATAAATATGCGAATAAAATAACATAAGTTAATATTAATTAAATAAATATAAAATTATCAGCCGAACACGCTCACAACCCTGGCGCCGTCGGTGTTGCCAGCCTCGATTGCCTCAATTTGCGCACGAATGCTCCCTGCTTGATTGTTAACGCCGTCGGAGGCGGATGCCAAATTTTCACCAATTATTGTTTATTTCATATACGTTAATGCTGTTTTAATTGTGAACCATTTTGATTTGGCATTTAATTCAAGAGGATTAAAATATTCGAGGAATGTTTTAATATTAATTGTATTGTCACTTGATAAAGTTTAAATAAAAATGGTTGCTATCTGGTATCGATATAATATGGTTAAAAACTAAAATGTAATTGTCATGTGTTGTGATTTGGTAGCTGGCAGGGTCGCCATATGATGAGGGGACCTCAAGTTGTCAAAGAAACCCTTTCATTCTTCTGATATAACGTCTTTACTAGTTACTTATGTTGTTACACTCTAAAAAGATACTTCGTAAGATTATCTAAGATTGTAATAAAATAAGTAACTAGTAAAAAATGTGTTTCTTCAACAACCTGAGGTCCCCTTATCACAGTGTTTTATGATTTAAGGGCGAATGTAATGTAGATAAAGTTCGGGTATAAAGTCTTTTATTTTATTTTTTACCACGCATATTCATAAAAAAACAAGAGAATAGGAGTACCAAAACTCTCAAAAAATTTACCAATGGTATTTTGATACCACCTTATTAACAAGTTATCGAACAAAACTTTACATAAGTATTCTAAATATAAATAAGTAAAGAAAAGAAAGATGTGTCTATATTTAACTTAAACAAAATACGAAGAAACTTTGATCATACATTGGGCGTTGGGCTTATAAAAAATAGATAGGTACCTACTACAGAATTAGAAAATTACTTCGTTAGCTATGGTTTATTTTTCTTCATTTCATACGTAGTAGATACTTATTTTATCTATCCAATTTTTAAATTAATTCTATATCCGCTATTGTTATATCACTCGCAATGTCGTTTAGCTAACAAATTTCTTATACATTAAGTGAATCAGTATCGATAAAGTGTTACTGAAACGTTAACAGATGTATATTCCGCAGTCGTCGTCGTCGCCGCGGCGAGTGGCGGTGCCGGTGCTGGTAAAGGACGGCAAGCCGTGCGGCTCGGGCGAGTCGTCCTCGCCCGCGCACAGCCACTGCGCCACGCCCACGTCGGGCTACTCCGCGCCGCAGCCCTCGCAGGCCGCCTGCAGCAACCCCCTCGTCTCCTCGTACCGGCAGCCCACCGCCTATCAGCAGCAATGCTCCGGCTACCTACCGCTCCAGGGCCGGGCCTGGTAGAAGTTCCCACAGCTTTACCACGAGACAATGTTCAAGGAGGAGATGTACTTTGATTGAATTCTCTTTCTATGTTTACGTATCAGACGTGGTTCGATTTTATTCGCTTGTTGTATTATATTAGATTATTTGACATAGTTTACTTTCAGGGTTAACAGCGTTATAGGCGGCAAATAGTGTGAGTTGCCATTCTAAAGAATTTTGCTCAAATGAAAAAATATCTATACATTTCGCGTTCGTTTTGTAAAATGCTCGTTACAAAGGCTTTGAACCAGCTATCTTTGTGTTAGCAGCTTATTTCCTATGAGAACATTGTCACTGGTAAAGCGAAGCTGGGGAACGCAGCTAGTGAAATTGTGAGACAATCGTGATTAGAAAATAGTGAGAAGACAGTGAAACAGTGTTTCAAATGGATTGACCTAGGAGTAATGTCGCATTAGCGACCGGGAGGAGGGTATTGTAAATAGTGAGTACTGATATTAAGCACTATTAAGGATTTGACTTCAACTTTTGTTTTGTGTTACAAATTTCGCAACAGTACAGGCTCAACAGGAAAATAGAGAAATATTTGAGGTTTTTGGAAGATGTAATAAGCAAGAATACAAAAAGGAAAATATTTTTTCTATTCTCCTATTCGAGTCGCCCAAAGCCGCAAATAAAATGAAAATTCCTCATAAATTAGTTTTTCTTGATTGATGATTGAAATTTGCTCTAAACCGTAGACTTTCATAAATTCCTTGAGTTTCACGTGCTATTGTAAATAACTGATAAAGATGTAGTTAACTGTTGTGTGAATAGTATAATTTATGGTTAAAACCGGTCAGTGTTTTGTGTGTGTGTAGATAGTAACATGTAAATAAAACTCGTCGAATAAGAACTTAGCTGACCTTAAATTAAAATTTGTTTCTAACTATCAGAACATTAATTAATATAGAATTGACTTATTCATAGTAAACATTAAATTAAAAATACATACCTTGGTTCACGTATGATAAGTACCCTGGCAGCAAATTATCATAGAAGTATCAGTAGTATATCACCAGTGTAGTATTGCTATATTTTGTTTTATACCATTTTGTAACAAAACGTCCAATAAATGCATTTAATTTAATACGTCGTAAGAAAGCGATACAACGAATCATTTATCTTCTTTCATGAGATTCTGATGCTGCGTAGCTTTGGGAATCGGGGCACGCATAACGACCTAGTTGGTTAGAGAAGTCGAGTAGTGTCGGGGAAGGATCGCGCCATTGTTAATACGACGGGGGTAATTGACTACATACCTCTAATGGGTTACCACTTGCGCTGCGCTCCCCGTGCTCTTCTCTTGTACTCGGAAATCAAAACAGGAATTCAAAATTGAAAACCCAGGATATACTTATGCATGTCAACCTTTCCCCACATATCTCAATCATATTTTGTACTTAAATCATCACAAACGCTTTCGAAAAATTACTCTTATGTACATAAAAATTAAATTAGTAGGAAAATTATTAAGTGCGTTGACAACATCGTAGGAAAAAGCGCAGGGACGCTTCCCAACAACGCATGTAGCAATAAGCCCTTTAATGTTACATTAAAGTACATTATCAGTAATAACAAATTTTCGAAAAATGTAATTAATGTTTTTTTTTTAATTTAATTTATATGTTCAGACGATTAGGTCGGTGTAATTATTTTAGCTAGGTTTAGGGGAAGTTATTATGATTATTATAATATAAATAGTAATAATAACGAAAAGGAATTTGTAATTATAATTGAGAATGAGTTTCAGATGTAATGAATTTCAATTTATAAAATTAATAAAAATTAACGAGTTTTAATATTGTCTTTAATTTAAATACCCTAATATTTACCGATGACTGTGCTAGTTTTATAAAAATATTGGTTTCACTTGTTTGAACGTAAACAGAAAGAATATCATAAAACATTTACCTTTGTGCCGGGCCCTCCCTCTCAACCTTGTAAGCTCATTTTATTGTCTTCAATATTCCCAGATTACCCTGTAATCTCTCATAACGTATAACAGTTTATTCCGCATGGCAACATCCGCCTTTGTTGAACTGACGTCAGTCACGGCCCGCCAAAACGAAATAATAACATGGCGGACGTCAACGATAAAAGGTCACATCTGCTACTACTATTGTACGATTTTATGCTTTATACGTATATAGTTAGAGAGGTTTTACATGTAACCGATATATGTAGAGCTGCCGTTTTGTATTTAAATAGTAATTTTGGTAGAACAAAGACTGGAAGAGTGCACGTGCGCGGCATTATGGAGGGCACGCTAATAAAATGGTGGATTAGCTCGGAGGGACAGGTGAGGGCGGCGAAATTGAAAACTATTGGCCTCTTCACATCGAATTTCGTGTATTACGTGTGTCGAGTTACGGATTTGCGTCCGGTGAGTGACGTGATTGCGAAATATTGCGAGGGTCGGCAAAACAAGAAACTGCAATAAAATGAAAATTGAAGTACGTATTGCCTATCCTCACCAATCACCTTAAATATATACATCTTGTAAATAACATATCTTTTTAACATATAAATAACTTAAAATGGAAATTATTACTAAGAACTCCTAAATAAAGAGTCCATCTGAATGTGAAGTGGACCTATTTAAAAATAAATAGCATGAATATAATAGACAATTGCAAAGTTTTGAAAAATGAAAAAACCTCTTATTTTAAAGACATTTTTTTCGTAATTATGTTTTAGTATCTATCAAAATCTATATTACATAAAACCAACTTTGTAATATATTTTAGTTATACAAGTTACAAATTATTATTTAACTAATATATTTTAGGATCGACGAAGAGTCGATCGAAAATATTAACCTACCTTTACACATAACAAAACGGAAAATTTACTGGAGTTCCGTAATTTGACTTCTGTATCATGACCATCAGACTTAATTTAAGTATTACTGTAGATACTCATTTGTTGCTGTGGAATAAAATAATTTTAATATTATTCAAAATAGACGTTGGAAAAACGTTCACACAAATAAAGTTCAGGGATAATTCTGAATGCACTAACATTATACGTTAGCACGTTTATTGGTCTTGTTTAGTAAAAGGTATCTTATAGCGATATTTAAGAATTTACTGGCTAAAATTAAAACTATTCTACCGTTATTCACCTTACCCAATGCGTGCCGTATCGCAGTATCTCCGGCGCCCTGCTCGACGCTACGTGGCTATCGTCATTCCTTTGTCTAATTACCAGGAGGGCCACGTTCGGATGTGGCACTTGTGAATCTGACTATACTTCAGTTTAGACGAATGTTGACAATCACAATTCACATTATGGTGTATTTTTCAGAATGTCAGTGTCATGTTAATTATGACAATTTTAATATTTTTTCATTAAATTGCGACATCACAAAGCTATACATTCTTGTGTCCTGTTTTGTTGTTCTGGTTCAAAATGTAAATAAGAAGTGTTTATAATGCGTTTTAATTTATCCTCGGGAGTAGTACCTACCTAAGGTATCAGTAATCGACTTTAGGAAGTAATCCTGATCAATGACGATTTGAGTACGTAGTCTACGGGCACACTTGTCGGTTGCACTTACATATATGTAGTTTATATCTATTAAAGATATAAAAAATATAATTTTTGTAATAAGTATTAACTATATTTTTAATATTATTGATATTTACTAAGTTTCTTTACGTACAAGCGGATCCTATGTAAGTACATATAGTAAATTGTCGTTATAAAAATACGCAGTTATTGTCGCACACACTTACTCGATCTTTCACGCATAAGATTTAAAGTGATTGTCATAAAACTCAATAGATAGCTACACCAACTCAACTAATACAACAATCGAAAAATGCCTAAGAAATGCAGGAAATATAACGAAAACGCATGATTGACATTGATTATCACTGCTTTACGATGAAAGTTATCATCATGAAACCTACACACCCGAGAGCTCTTTAAAAAAAATTGTGTTGTGTCAAAGGTGTGTTAAGTCTACGAATTTGCACTTGGTCAGCGCGATGGTCTATGGCCTAAAACTCTCTCATTATGGGAGAAGACTCATGATTATCATTAAGGCAACAATAGATTGATGACAATGCGATGATATAAAAAAGGAAAATTATTTGTAACCCAGTTCATACGTATCCATTTTTTATATTTATACTCAATCATTTCTTCCGATCGGAAGCTGTATGTAAATAATGAAAAAAATGTGCAAAAAGCCACCCCCATCGGGAAATCGCGATACGCGGGTAGACGATCTGTAAACAAATTTGTGAATATTATTTGCAATGGGGGCGGCGTTCCCATGAATACGCTGGAAGGGTGAACCACCATTACGGCTTAAGATTTCCCATTCATGGGGTTAAGACGTCTCAGCTTAATGCACGGGGCGATTCCATGTAAATTGTGAGTAATTGCCGCACAAACGTTTTTACCGTGGAAGCGAGGAAGTATTATAAGTAGTATTGATTTTTGTACGTCTGTGTGATGTATATTATTTTTCTTTCATTATTACAGTAATAAACTTTGACGCTAGCAAAATATATTTGTGGAAGTGATTATAATAATATTAAATGCGTTGTTACATTATAACTACTAGATTTACGTATTTAATAAAATTAAGCACCTAATTTGTAAGGTAGTCACTAAAGATTGAAAATATCGTCTAGTAAACAAATTTTCAAATGTAAATATAATATCTACATACATTATGAATAGCTTTCGTGGCGTCTATTTTGATAACTTATTGGAGGATATGAGTAATTTATTTTTCCTGTAAAACACTGAACTGAAATGTCAGTTGTTATGCAATTCTTAAAATCTCTCTATAAAATTCTTAGCACCTTGGCCGTAAATTGGACAACTTATATATAAAATTCTCGTGTCACATTGTTAGTTACCTTACTCCTCCGAAACAGCTTTACCGATTTTTACCAAATTTTATACACATATTCAGTAGGTTTGAGAATCGGCTACTATCTATTTTTCATACCCCTAAGTGATAAGGGTTGTTCATAAACCTTAGCATTTTTTTTTAATTTTGGTCAGAATTTTTTGTTTTTATTTTTCTATAATGTGGCATTTCAAAAAATACATACAACCCTAAATTTTTACCCTTTTATCACCAACTCCTATTTTTTAATAGCCATTTTAGTAATTTAATAATTTATATGGCAAAACAACGTCAGCTAGTATTTTATAGTTTACTACGCTGCCCTCGTCATGGAAAATGCATCATTTCCAAACAATAGTTTTGAGGTCTTCGAATTTAAGTGCTTTGTTTCAAATGTATATTATTCATCTCATTGATATTGCAATATAAAATATATCTGGTAGGGTAACCGGATATATTATTTGTAAAAAAGACATAAATTCTGCGTTTTATATACTTATAAATGAGATTTATAGCATTTAAGTCAACAATGATGACAGACCTAGAATCTAACGCAAGTAGGCAAAACTTTTCGTTAAGTTTTGACCGACTTCCAACATTTATCTTCTACCCACGTGTAGGTAACATTTTTCTGTGCAACACAGCGAAAAACTCAATTTCGCAAAAATGCTGATTACTGCGTTCTTGTACGGGCAGTACGGTAAATCACGTGCTACGATAGATCTACGGGATACTACAGCGTTCTACGGTCCTATAGCTATTCTACGTCAATGCTACGATGTGCTTACAAGATTTTTATGTGGGCTCTTTACAAATAACTTATTCGTAACTGGGGTACCTCAAAATCTATTGCCTGCATCTACTCTCTGCCTACTTATTAATAGAGATAATTTTTTGTTAATGCTTAGTGAATAACTAAATGCTATCTTAGACAATAAACATCATGTACAAAATAAAAATCTGCAAGTATTTCAATTCGTCTTATTCACAATTGTTACTGTGATCGCATATATTATTATTATAGGTAATTAATTATAGATATGCCAGGCCTTTGAAGCTGAATAATAAAATTATATTAGAAGGATGCTAAGTAATCAAATTTAGATTTAAGTTGCAACTTAAGACGACAGTAGAACAGGATTTTAATTAATATAAAACAACGCTTGGAACAATTTTAAATCCGCATGAACTGAATATGCTTTTATAATCTGTATTCCTAGCAATTAACGACGACAATGCTGCACGTACTTATAAAAAACCAAGGAATGTATATTTGTGCGCATTTACGTTGTTATATCTACCACAACCGTGCACAAGGTTTGTAATGTCGAGGGGCTTGGGGCTGACTAATTAGAACAAAAAACGCGGGAAAACACAAGTACGCTTGACAGTGAGGCAGAGACAAAGAGCGCGATTTTTTGTTTTAAAACGTTATATGTCAAAGGAAGGGATGCGTCCAATTTTGGACTTTGTCGAATTTAAACAAGGCAACGATTTCAGTACACAGCCACCATTGGCTTGAAAATTTATTTTCTAAAGTCGCCATATTGAAACGTATAAATTGCCACCACGTCACAAACGATATTCGACTTTAATGCTGTCCTATAGAGATGAGATTGCAAGAGATATTTGTGTGTGTTAGGGTGGTTATAAAACTGTGCAAGGTTGCGTATAGAAGCGCCATCGCGTCGATTGTCTCCGGCACGTTCGGGCAAAGAGGCCACAATCGATAGAGCACGGGCGTGCGTTGTAATGAATTTATTAAGGAACTAGCTCTTTCACGCGGCTTCGCTTGCTTTTTTGTTTAACGGCCTTTGGACGCCACTCTGTTTTGACAGCGTTCCAGTTTTTAAAACTGCACGAGATCATAACCTACTTTATAAATTGTGTAGATGATTTTAGAGGAGATGATAAAGTTATTCTTGATTGCAGTATCGCCAAACCTCGGGTCGTGAGTATGTGCCGAGTCACCTTCTATTCGTAATAATATGACGTCTCATTAACACACATGTCGATCGCGGACTAGCGACCACCGGCGGGACTGTGGTAATCATGGTTCCGTATTCTTATTCTATTTGATTTAAATTGAGATATTGTTCGTTTTTGAATATTTAATATGGGATACACATGCTATATTTAATGCTATATTCTTTTCTTTTTCTTTTCTTTGCTTTCTTCTTTAATACTTCAATTAACAGTAGCACTTGTTTATGGAAGTGAAACATGTTTAGGTGGGCTATGAGCGGGATACAAGCATTGGCGTTACGTTACATTTAGAATATTTAATTAGTATCGATTTATAGATATGGTACGATATGATATTTACTACTAATCATTTTAATGCTTCTTGTGTAATAGTTTTATTTCATATGTATATACGCACTAATATAGGCTCTTTTTATATTACTTTACTAGTTTCAAAAAGTAAAAATAATCTAGATGTAACTCGGCCACTGATAGCCCACTGCTGACTCTAGTCTCTCGATCTCTTCGATCTTCTGTCACAATATGCAGAGGCTTAAATTTGTTAAGCTGTCCGATTGATTACTCTTTTAATGCCCCTGAATGCTTAAAACACCTCATAAGTTAGTAAGTTAACGTCACTTTATTAATTTAAAATCACATTCCGCTGCTGTTTGAAGGTATAAAACAAGGTAGAAACATTCATAGCTGATTACCACCTTTACCATCACTGCTTCGTCGATACTACAACATCTATCTTTGTATTATAACCGGTTACAAGTGCTGCTGAATTTTTGCTAGAAAGTAGTGGAAAGACTGACATATACAATGAATTTTAACTTTATCTGTAATCCAAGAGCAGAACTTCCAGATGCACTGTAATTATAGTAGATCTACTACATTACAGTATACAGTAAAATTTTATTTCGGTTATGACCAATAAATTATATTTTTATTCTTTGGTCATCAAATTGTACAAACCAAGGGAAAATACATGACCCTTCAAATTTTTCCCTTTAAGAATTTCTTTTCAAAATTATTTAAAATGTCATCTACTGTATTTTGTTCAAAATTCTGTAATTTTCAGTCAAAATTACTGTAATTTTATAATCACGATTTGGAAGCACTGCCCAAGAAATATTCACGAAATATTCACATGGCACTGCAAGTGTAAGCGTTGAGCAAATTTAGTTACTATTTGCTGCGTAATTGCGTGGCCTTATAAGTTCGGATGTTTTTAATGCTCAACGTTGACTCTTATAGCGTAGACCTTAAATACTTGAAGCGAATCATTCGGGGCTCTATGTTAAGGATGGCATAGCGTTACTCGATAACAGGTCTTCAAGTAAAGTTCCATTTATTAGCCATGTTGTTTTTAGGTATTTACTTATGACTTAGGTTAGGTTAATAGTTATCAATAACCAGGTTAAGTTATTGATAACTATTAACATAGGTGGACTGCAGACTGCTTGTCTACCAATTCGCACTTGACCAACGCGGTGGACTATGGCCTAAAAGTCTCTTATCTGAGAAGACTCGTGCCCAAACTGCATGCTCGTTTACTACAAATTAAAAAAAAGTAACAAAAAATTTAAACCGACTTCTATGCAACAAAAAGGCGAAAAATTTTTTTACATATATGTTGGTTTCTTACATACCTACACAGTACATAGTCCCGAAGTTGGCGCTCAACATATGTTGTTCAATTACAACGACGAATCTACGTCATACAAGTATATGAGCGCCGACTTCAGAATTTCTTTATATTGTCCGCGTATTGAGTCTCAACATTTACTGGATAAGACTCAACATTCTTTATACGTTAGTGGGTACAAGTCAACGGCAAGTCAAGTCAAGTCACACAGCGTTAACTATAATAATAAAGAAATCGCAGTAAGGAACCTTAGGCTTGGCACGACTTTGTCTAGATTTCGTTACTTTTTAGAGATAAACAAGCAGCTCTATCGAGACTTTTTTACAGAATATTTTTGGTGGGATATAAATTTACACGAAAGCATAAATTGAAACATAAATACAAACGTAAATTCAATTTCCAGCATAAATGTAAAATTTCGTCCTAAGCTATGACTAACAAAACTGTTTAAAAATTATTTAGAGGTGAATAAAGGTTCGGTCTATATTTATATGAAATGCCGCGCCCTGCTCGCTTAGTTTTATGTTTTCTATTGTTCCAACCTAACCTAATCCATCTAATATAAATCACTACAGCGCAACCTAATCCTATACCATAAATTAGACCTGAAGTACCCTGCATCATCAGATTTGTGGAGATGAAGGTCAAAATTTTCATCTTATATCTCTGTTTAATAACCTTACTGCATATACGTAAGCAATAAATTGCCAACTTCGATGGTGTAGGTTCGAAGCACCCCTGCATCATCAGAGTTGAGGAGTTGAAGGTCCAATTTGACGTCTTATGTCTCTGCTTAGCAATCTTATTAACTTATTATATCTACGTAAGCACCAAATGGCCAACATTTATGGATAAGGTATGCAGTGTCCTTGAATTATTAGGATTGAGGAGTTGAAGGTCAACATTTTCATCATGTGTCTCTGCTTAACAATCTTATTATACATCCGTGAGCATCAAATGACTAACTCCTATGGCTTAGGCTTGTAGTACCCTGCATCATCAGGGTTGAGGAGTTGAAAGTCAAAACTTTAATCTTATATCTTTACGTGGTAATCTCATTACATATCCGTAAGCACCAAATGGCCAGTTTTTATGTCTTAGGCTTTAAGTATCCCTGTATCATCAGGGTTGAGGAGTTGTAGGTCAATTTTTTCCTTATATCATTATATCTTAGATACCTAATGTTCATTTCAAGTTTCATGAGAATTGCATGTGTAGAAGCTGAGTAATTCGTCTATTTGTCGCGCACACATTAAATGCAAATTTAAGACTTATGTGGTTTTCTTATCTTAGCCTTTGTCAGCATTGAACGAAATTAAAATGGGACCTCACGTGTTTGAAAGCTGGTGCTTCCACCAGCTTTCAAATAAAAAAAAAATGTCAAAATCGGTTCACCCAGTCGGAAGTATCGGAGGTTCAAACAATAAAAAAATACAGTCGAATTGAGTACCTCCTCCTTTTTTGGAAGTCGGTTAAAAATACTCTAAAGTTGCTGTAAGAGTTTAACCTAACAAGAACAAGTCTAATCCATGTAAAATAAGAAGGAATCGAAAATCTTAAAATACGAAACACACTTACGGATCCCTACAACAGCTACAACCAGATGACTAGTCGAATCGCTCTCAAATAAAACGCCTTTTATTTTAATCCACTCTTGAGCGAGGCGAGTATTATTTTGACGAGTCCGTGACGCTATGACAGGTGGCCCTATTATTGATCGACGTCTTTTTATACCGCTTCATTATGGCCGATAAAAACAAACTACAACAAACAACCCTTTTTAGTGTTAAATAAATGTAACGTAATTTTAATGTGGCCTTTTTATAGTGTCAAGTATTTACACAAATATTACGAAGTTAAAATAGAAGAACGAACTTCGTACCGAACAAAGCTGTTATAAAGTTTACCGTTTAAATATTGGTTACTTTTTATAGAACTGTAAGTTATTTTATTAAGACTTTGTTTATTAGTTCTCTATAATTGTAATTGGTACTTATTATTTTTATGGTTGCATAATTTGACCGTGATTTGATTTGATATGATACTACGACTTGAATCTTCTCAACAGGACTTTGATTTCGCTTGCAATTTTCATATCACGGGATATAAAAAGAAAAATAAAATTCTAAAATTCCTACTAAACCACTTAGAAACGATGAAAAACACATCTTGGTAAATTAAGATGAATAAGTACCTGTAGATATTATGCAATTAGTTCAATTAACATGAGTTATATCTCACAGTGAGATACAAAAAGGGACTGAAGACATGCAGGATGCACCAGAATCTGTGTTAGGTACAACAGAAACATGAATTATACATAGGTTTTATACAGGACGCCTAGCTACCTTTATAAATAAACATTTACTCATTCAGACAGTAAAATAACGCTTTCGTCCACATGGCAATACACAAACATTTTCCAGGTAGAACGAGTGGAGTTAGACCACACCTATTTCTAGCGTGAAGCAGGTCTTGCGTGTCGTTGGAAGGGTGTGGTTGCAAGCTCAGTTTATTGTGAGGCGACCATCTTAGTCCGCAGGAATAGAAAGACAACTGTGAATTACTGTAGATAGAACCCTTGATCTATATAAAATTGATTACAGATGTCCATGGACGGTAGTGATCACTTACCAACAAGTAGACTGCGTGCTCGTTTGCTACTTAAATCTTATAAACATTATACTTTTTCTGCTAAATCAAATAAAATCAATTCATATTGGTACCTATCTGTCTATTTATTATTACATTTCTGTATTATTTGATATAATAGGTATTTTTAACACGACGGTTCTCGACCGCATACATCTAAGATGACTAAGCGAGAATTAATAATTCCAATGGACATTCCATGGACAGTTTTTAATTAGATGCGAAGGTACCTACCTCTTGTTAATGGCATAACCTAGATTACCTACAGTGGGTACATTTGTACGCTTTGCAGAAGTATAGATTAACTTTTTCCTAAACGTTATCTAGTCGTACCTACAACACGATTGGATAAAGACCTGTTATTTTCGTATAAGTAATAAAAAGTTTAATTCTTAGGTATTATTTATTGGCATTTATGGTCGTTAAAAATTCGACGTTATTTAATTAATTACATTCGCATTGAAATTAAATTGTAAAAACTATAGAAGTATTCAATTATGACTACATATTCAAGTTTTTCTGTCGTTTGAAAATTACTACGAACCTACTGAGGGTATTTAAGAGGAAGCCAATTTACCAAAACATTGTTGTGGGCTCTACAAATTAATGCATAGGCAATTTTCTGTAGTCGAATGGGCCGTGGATCTTTCAAAAATAATTACCTAATATTTTAGGACTTGAGCGTAGGTGGTTATTGTTCCCAATGTATTGTGTAGGTAGCTATAAGCTCAAAATTCGTTTTTGATGACGCAATGATTTAATTCGACATTCGACCCTTGTTCGTTCGATATTCAAATAATTATACTTTTTGAAATCTAGCGCACAGGCACAGGCATACCGACTTTCATCCTCTTCAACGAAAATGGCGCGCGATCTGTCAGAACGCTTTGGCGGGCTTTACGCGATTGTTGCCCACTAATGGTTGCATTCCGCGAAACAATGGGGAAACGCGTTCTTGAGACACAAAGGATATTTCCGTTTGATGTGAATTGTTGCTGTGATTTCAGAAATTCTCTATGTATCGGTTCTGGTTCTGAGTAATATGTGGCTCGAGAGTTCAAAGGCTTTTAATGTAGGTACCTTTTAATATTACACAACGTTTTGCGTTCTTTGTCCGTTGTATTTTTATTTTAAACAGAGCTAGAGGTTACGGTCGTTACTTCGATGATTCCAACATAATTTTCTTTAGAATTCCTTTAATTTACAAAATATGAATATTCTATATTGTTTAATAACAAATATAATATAATAAATTAAAGGTAAGATAAGGTAATAAATTAAATTAAAGGTATAATGTAGTAAATTAAACTAAGTAGACAAGGGGTAGTGTAGGTACCTTATTGTTCAGCAATGCAATGTTGGAGTAGTAAACAGGCTATTCAAGAGATTCTTAACTCGTAAATTAATGAACAATTAGGTCCGATAACGGTAGGTACTAAAATATTTATTACTATAATAACATCATGTATGTCATGTAAGCGTAACCGAAACTATCGGATATCTGAAATAAAAAAAAATTTCCGTAACCGTATCCGATATAAAAGTTTTGGTTAGTTTCGCATATATTTCGAGACATGTTTTTTTTTTTTTTTAATTTTCGTAAATAACGCTTTAAATTGAAGGTGTTAAAATTCTTTGTGGTTCGACTCTAGAGGCACCACCGTCACACCTATTTCTGCTTAATAACAGCAGTGTTTTGCGCGTGTTTTGTGTTCTGGTCTGAAGGGTGTGGTAAGGGAGTCCTCAGGGGTAGCAACGCATCTGTGGCTAACCTTAGGTGAGACTTTTATCTTACCTAGGGTTGATTACAGATGTCCATGGGCGGCAGTAGCCACTTACCATGTGGTGGTGGGCTGCATGCTCGTTTGCTACTTTCATACTATATAAAAAAAATTGATTAGGTAGCCATGGTAAAAACTGATATTAATGATTGTAATAGCAAATGACAGCATAGAAATAAAACAAAATTATTACCTATTTGTATTAATGTTTGAAATTCCCATATAATATCCGAAAGTAACGGAAAATCCGAAATAATTAGATAACCGTAACCGTATCCGAAACCAGTATAATATAATACCAATATCCGTGTTCGTATCCAGATCCGAAATTTCATATCCATAACACCCCTGCTACAATAAAATTAAAATGTTTAATTTTACAACCACCTACTTTTTTTTGTTCTCGA
>MOOZ01011297.1:893432-905133 GCA_002930495.1 Cecropterus lyciades | reverse complement strand
ACCAAATTTACTGTAAGAATAACTATCTGAATTTAAACATCAGTAAATGTAATGTAATTACTTTTTCGCGGAATACATACCCTTTAAAGTTTGATTACAGAATTGAGGATACGACTTTAGTCCGCAAAACGATAATAAAGGATTTAGGCTTGTTGCTTGGCCATAGACTGACTTTCAATGAACACCTTGACTACATTATCTCCAAAGCATACTGTATGCTAGGTTTCATACTCAGAATAACGAAGGATTTCAAATGTAGCTCCACCCTTTCTCTTCTATCCGACGCTTACGTTAGATCCTAACTAGAGCATGGCTCCGTAGTATGGAACCCGCAATACAAGACGCAAATAGATAAAATTAATAAAATACATAAGTTATATGAGAAACACCTTAAATTCAGATATAATTCCATTCCACACACTACAAATCTAACCAATAGACGTTCTGAAAGAGACCAAATGTTTCTGTATAAAATATTAAATAGTTACGTTGATTCGCCCTTTCTCCTACGCAACATTAATTTGAGATGCTCTCGAATAAGTTCGCGCAATAGGTCGCTGTTCCACGTACCTATCTGTAAAAGGAATTATATGAGCAACACGTCCCTACATCGTGCATGTAATTTCTATAATAAACATCTGCTGAACCTTGATCAATTCAGCTGCCCTATGGGGACGTATAAAAGAGGAGTGAGACAGGCGATATCCAAAATAAAATAGTTTGTTGTATGTAGTTTGTTATAGTAGTTAATATTTCTTTGTTTATTATTATTATTATTATTGTGTAATTTAATTCATAAGAACGCTGCTGCATTATCTGTTTCTGTTTTGTTTTGCGCCATCAATGTATATGTAACCAGTGAAAACTTCACTGATCTTAGTATTATTTTTACTGTATTGTTTGGCTGTGTACTAAGTAATCGTTTGTTTCCCAAATATAAATAAAATAAAATAAAAATAAATATTTGCAATAAAAAAAATGTTCGGAGGACGAAAAATAAGCAAAAAATACAAAATTCAATAATTTAAAAAAATCTGTCTTATTCTGTATGTTTAAGACTGGATCAGTCCATAACTTCTAAATTAAATTTAAACGATTTGATATACCTATATAAATCAAGTCAATTTCTTGTGGCAACATTTAGTTTAATTGCATTAAATTCCATCTATAAAAAGGTATGTTATCTTTATGAAACACGAATATACCGCGTGGCACAGCTAATTTTGAAAATGTTACGCGTTTTTTTGTTTTTATTTCACGAATATTTACATATTGGGGAAATGCCGGCCACGTGTATGATGATAACCATACATTTTTTTCATAATGTTTTTCATAACGCTATTTGCAATCTGTAAAGTCAACACATTATTTTGTTGTTTGATTTATTGAAAAACGTCAATCTCGAAATCAAATAAGCGTATTCAATTAAAAATTCCCGTAGTTTGGGGGTGTTCGGATAATTAGGCCACGTGCCGCCCCCTACAGGCGAGCGAATTGTTTATCATGATATTTCTGCAAATATACACCCTATGCCACGATGCACAAGGGCGACTTAGTTTTCTTGCACTTTGTTGTTTGATTGATCCGAACACTAAAAAGAGATTAATTGGAAGTCAAGTCAAGTACTTGTCGGTGCCTATATTAAATAGTATATTGGAGTATGTTGCTGTAATATATTAATGCTTTGATATACTGATGGAATTACAAAACTTAAGTTTCATAAAATCGTTGTATTAATACTCATACAAAAGCTTGGGCAGGATAAAAAGTATAGGCGCAAAATAAAAAAAATAAATAGAAATATACAGGAAATCATTTTTTCGACCATCATTATAATGAACTTATTTGATACAATAAAATTAAAATAAAATTCTTGAGAAGATATCCCAAAAAAATCGCGTTAAAGATAACATTTTACAATATTAGAAGGATATCTTTAGCGGATTAAGAGATAAAAAGTAAGTAAAATAGGCATTAACACACCTCCGCGGCCACCTGGTTAAAGGGTGCGACAAAAAAATCGATACGAAAAAAGCAGCCGATACTGTAGCGTAATCCTCTCCAACCGGATAATAGGAAGCACTTGAGCCGATCGACCCGTTATTTAAAAAAAAATCGCCCCATTGTGCCCGCCAACCCTCGATAATTATTATTTTCGTAGTTGGCGACACTGCGTCGGACAATGGCGTCCCTTCGCACTTCCTGTTTGCTTTCGCGCGCTATTACACGTCAATGCCTCGCGGAACCGTAGGCCAATTTGAATTTCGAATTTCTTTATAATGGATTCCTTTCAGCCAGCCATTATTGCGCGTAATTTTGTTTCCTCGGAGCCGATGGCACGGAATGTATAATGCTAGTGTTTGGGTAATTTAATTGCATGTTTTACTGTTGTAATAGATCCATTTAAGATTAGCATCAATATAGTCATCCTTTTGAAATGTTACGCAACAAAAGATGGTCACTTACCTACTTCAAAAGCAACTTTAATGTAATAATATTCTGAACAGGAAAATCACGTCTTAGCGATTCTGTACAAATTGTGTAACGACAAATATATATATATATTTACGTAATCAATTCATTTCATAGAAAACTTTCCTTTGAAAGCATTACATAAACGCGATACTGCTTTGATATATTCATTATCATGCAATATTCTTACACCAAGATTATTTACAACGCAAATTAGATTTTCCAGACTGTTATTCGTATATGTCGTTAAATCTCGGTCCTCAGTCCGAATAGCATCTGAGATTCGCTACAGACAGGAATCACGTTCTATTGTGGTTGATTAAGGGGCAAAACAGCAATGCAAGCTTTAAAGACGACGATGGCATCACCATATATTTCTACCTAATAACAGTAGTGTTCTGTGGTCTGGTTTGAAGGTCGGTGTAAGGGAGACATACTTATCGGAGACGTTCCTCAGTAGCAGCAACACATCTATGATAAACCTCAGGTCAGATTCAAATTTTACCTGGGAGTGATCACAGATGTCCATGGGCGCACGTAGCCACTTACCATCAGATGGACTGCATGCTCGTTTGCTTCTTCAATAATACGTAAAAAATGCAATCCCTATTGTGATGAGAGTACCGTGAGTGACTGAGTGAGATGAGATTATAATGTTTGCTTTTTGTCTACAGTCACACTGTTTCTACCTCATTAGTTTAAGCTGCTGTATTATGGACTGTAACGTGTCTTTAGGACTAGTCTTGCGACCCGCGGGGCGGAGCGGTCACTATACCGGACTGACACGTAGTGGGTCCCGGGTTCGATCCCCGGCCAGACAGATATCTGAATGATGAGTTTAAATTTCTGTTCTGGGTCCGGGTGTTTGTGTATTCGTCTTTGTGAGTCCATGGCACACACGACACAGGATCTTAGTGTGGGGCTATGAGTGTAGAAAACGTGTGTGTGTGTTTAAGAGGCACCAATGAAACTGCTGTCCTTTTGGGTATTATTTATATATATTCAGACTACATTTTTTGCCTGCTTGCGTCACATCATATGCGTTAATCCAGGTCTTGAATTTTCTGTATGTTAAACTTCTTGCATACGCGATAAGTAATTTTTGCGTGAAAAAAATCTTAAATCCATCCATTCTTAAAAAAAATCATCCATCTTTACAATATTAGTAAGTTTTAGTCACGCATTGACCATGCCAGGCCGGAAACGGACACACGACACATACACTCGTTCCAACATAGTTCTCGATGATAAAGATAATAAGCGCCACCATAAGCGCTTTCTTATTTACGTTTAACCTTCATAATCTACAGATATAACGTCAATCTGAAATCGACGCCACAAAGGGAATCGATGACAGATGTCCCTCGATACATAAGATCAATTACCATGCTCAGCAGGCTGCTGTGCAGTCTCCAAACCCTCCACCCCCGTTCCCACGTTATCAAAGACAAGCGATACCCCCCCTCTCCCCCCTCGCATATCGCGTTTCGACCACCTACGTGACAATGGCGCGGCTAATTAGCCCGGGTCAGATCGCATCGCGCTCGCAGTGCACGTGGGCGATGATACCGCTCAGCTAATTGGTTAGAGCTGATGTTGTTCAATACAAACCACTTGGGTTATCACATACAGTTATGGTTGTTTATGTTTAGTCTGGTGATATCGGTCAGATACTACATCAATCAAGGTAAGGTAACGAAAGAGAACGGTTCGACCGGGGACGTACCTCTGTCATACTATTTGTAGCGAGCAGCATACTAGTTCTTGCGTTTCGTTAAAAGGATATAGATGCAAGCTCACATTCATATGAAGCGATCGACATAGTCCTAGGGAGTACCAACGAATCTGTGATAGACTTCAGATGTGATTGTAGAACCGCAGTCCCATATGAGGCTGTTTACACATGTTCATGGACGGAGTGGCCACTTAATATCAAATGTGTAGTCCACGTGTAGTCCACGCTCGTTTGTTAATTAAATTTTATAAAAAAAAAGATACAGAATGAACGAAAATTGGACAGGTGATCAATGTAACACAACTTTCTACTCGATCTAGCAATATGACCGTCATTCGAAAACTGCCGTGCAATTATGTACAAATGACACTTTTGAGAAAGTGCCATTGCTCATAGCGTCTGTCAACGGCATTACCGATCTTCAATTTTTGCCTCATAAGAGCAATATTACGCGCTTTGTAATACAGCAAAGGAAGGTGAAAAAAATGTATTTATACTAATTTAATAAATAAAAAGAAGAAAATTATAAAAAAAGAAACAAAAATGTATCGATCACGATTAAACATGTTATATAATGTATCTAACATAATTAGTATATCACATAGGAAACGCTCAGAAGCATGTGTGTTTGTGTGGTGTATATGTTGTTGTGCGTCAGTTGAATCCTTGAGTATGCAAGTATTATTTGTGTATTTTACAGCGCATATAAGATTAAAACTCTCTTAGCTACGCGGTTTAGCTTATTTCAGGTCAGTTCTTAGTCTTCAGAGGTGGTAATTCTATGCGGGGTCGTTTACCACTGACTATGGATAATACTGGCCGAACCAGCATTTACTTTGTGGGCTTGACAAGCCGAATGTCAGCTTCGAGACTTGTTCGATGTTTACGGTGAAAAGCGAATCAAGGTAAGTAAGTATACATACTTCCAAAAAGATGAATGCTGCCTTGTAGTTTTGGGGTGTCATTCTATTTTTGATACTTTGCCGTATGACTTGGTTCACGGTGGTCTTAACTACACATTAAGATGAAGGGAGGGGGCTGGGGGCTGAGCGGTCAAGCAAGAGATGGACAGTAACGACTATTTATCTTCGTAAAAAGTGCGTTCCAATTTACCACTTCACTTTGCTAAAACTATTTTTTTTGTCTAACCACGTGACCTGAATATTACTAGCGAGATAAATATTTACATTCTTTACTATTCACTATACTATATACTACACATAACATTATTTTTATATGAAAACTCGAGGACACTTCACACGCATACATTCAGACGCGGCGAAAGTAGTAGCCGTTATTAGGAACAACAAATAGACTCCCACTGACTCCTATTGTAAAGTTATTTTAGTATTATATCAATCAATTAAATAATTAAAATTTATCAAGCTACTAATCGATGACGTTCATTTGTCTCTTTGGTAGGGACGATGTCTGTGTCCTTATATTTCTGTTCCAATAATAGGCAAAGAAGACAAATATGAGCCCAGTGGTTGAAACTCTGCTTCGAATCGTAGGCACGAATCTGGTTGATAAAAGTTTTGTGCGTATTAGAAATTAATTAGCACTTGCTTTAATTAACGGTAAACGGAAAAATCTTGAGGGAACAATGTAAATCCGCGCGTCAGCACGTCACACATACTTGTAAAAAAGTAATTTGGAGGACTAAGCAATGAAGGAAATTTCTATAAATTTATAACTGTTGTCTGTCTGTTCGTGTTTGAAATCGCATGAAACCAAAAGGGCTGAATTTCATTTAACGAATTGACTTATTCGTTTCATTTAAATCTATCAACTCTCGTCATAAATCATTATAATTTAAATGGATATATTTTACACGCGGATGTAAAACCCGGATCATCGCCTTTAAATAATAAATTTAATAAAAACACTACTGAGCCTATCACGTGATTAACATCCACGTATCGACTCATACAAAATTATTTTTGTATGAGAATTATTTTTGTAAAGGGTGTTTGCCACCCTTTCGGAGTCTATATTGTTTCACAGTCACCGTCCACCATTATCCGACCGCAGCAGACAAGAACAAAGGAGTGCATAGTCGCCGTTGTAATGGGCTGGCTTATTAGCCAAACGCGAGGGCCTCTCGTAACAGCCGCGCCTCTCAGAGGTGCCTGCACCGTACCACGTAATAGGCTTTTACGGGCAGATATATTTATGACTGCCTAGCAATGTTCTCTTGTAGATTGTCAACAATGCAATTAGAAATCTATTAATGATAATAATAACAATAATGAAAATAATATAAGGAACAAGCGATGATAATAAAATCTATGAATGTAGAATGATGTCATACAACACTGTCCAATTGATGATCGGTTGCGGACACAAAAATTACAAATTTAATAGTGGATATGTGAGCAAGAAATGGTACATCATTTAATAAATCATTGGACAAAATGACGTTCCTAATATCAAGGTTAATATTTAAAACATGTTTTATCAAATATGGCCGTGTAATAAGGATGCCTGGCAAAATTCTTGCCCGGGAAAGGAGGGATTCCTCGAAGCCCGCAGACCTTACGCCATGCGGCGACGCCACGCCGTGGCATAGGACGAATATCAAAGTCAAAAAAGTGGCAAAAGTGGCGTCGCTAAGCACCCTAATATGACATATTATTCTTTGAACTTTTTGACTAAATTTGGTGCCAAACTCTATTAAATGTTTTAAGGGGTAGAACATATAAGGTTTTTATATGTTCTGGTTGCATTTGATATGCATTTGATATGATTATGCATGTTAGGTGCATAACTAGTTGACACCAGGCAAACTCGTTTGCTACTCCAATTTATAATTTTTTCAATCTACAAAATGTCAACCATTATTTTGATTAACTAAATGTCTGATGGAATGTAATTACTATGATTGTTGGATTCTGAATGTGATGGACATAAAAGGCTCATGCTGTAACTAGGGTGATTCCAGCGGTGTTTAGGCTAAGGGCGCACACCCTGGAAGACGCAGAAATTACCAGTACTGGACCGGACACATTTCTTAGGGCAGAGCGATAGAAGCTCACCCCGGACGCATAGAAGACAAGTTACGGCACTAAATATGGTTAATCTTTGCATGTCCCGATGCACGCATACATATCTACCTGCATTCATACACCCATAAACATTAAACGTAGCTACCAAACAACATCATCAGCGATTAATACCTTAATGCAAATCACCCCTATCGCAATAAACAAATTGTGGCAATGAGCCCTCCCCGCGCGTGACGTCACGGGGCGGCCACGTGACCCAATTACGAGCTGCCCGCCCGCCATTGTTGCCCCACGACGGATTACAGTTTAATGAAATATTTGCTGGCGTTTGACGGCTATTAGTTTTTTAAATTTTCACCAGTTGGGGGAGGGTCGAAGCGAGGGTAGCAGGATGCCTGTCGTCCAATAATATATTTTATAATTTGCAATTGATGAGTAATTAAACAATTTAAGTTAACATTTGATTGCAGGTAAAAAATATGTACAATTTATGAACAAGTCATGTAGTAGATTTCTTTTTTACTATCTACGTATTAGAATTGAGTAATTTGCTATAAAGCTAACGATTATGAAACGTACGATGTACTTGAAGTTTTCCAGTGGTTGCATATACATTTGATTCCATTTATGAAGTAAATAAGTATGAAGCTTGTGCTCATCTTTGTAATGTTATGGTTTATGCTTTATCTCTCATCAAAAAATATTTACTGAGAAAACGCTTAATAATGACAATATGAGGCGTAAAAAAACTTTACTTTGATACAAGTTACATTTTGCACATACATTTGATAAAAGTGGCTAGATACAGAAAACAGTAGCAACATTACAGAGATGTACTGCTGTACTTTATAAATTAAATGTGTATTATGATATTATAGATAGAGGCAACGTACCACGTGATTTGTAGGACAATGAGGCTGTTAAATTTTAAAAGTATTATGTAAGCAACACACAAAAAATCAACTGGTTAGTAATCATGTTTCATGTTCTTGTTATTGATGTTGACATGTTGCATAAAGAAGACTGTTTGATAAAACCATACATTTTGTATGACAAAAAGTTTATCGAAATACTTTCTAAAATCTTTAGCTACCACAATCGAGAATAGTTGTCGGGAAAGAAGTTGGGCGTCACAATGAAATGAAGCTACTCTTGAAAAATTAGCTTGATAGTAATAAGTCTTACAAAATGTACCGGGATCCCAGATTAATATACGTATTGTATTCATATACTTTCCGAAAAAGATTTTCTTCATAGATTCTCTTTCACCTTAAAGTGGCTATCGACTTTAAAAAAATATTTTAAAATTCCACTTCAAATAAAAATAACAACATGAATTATTCCGCTCGAACAATAATCATAGCAGTAGTTTATTGAAGTTCAAATATTTAAAAATAAAATACTTTAAATAATATGAGTATATATATTTCGCCCGAACGAAACACTTTAGTAGTATTGTATTGAAATGAAATAAAATGAAATATCTTTATTTTGCATTGGCCAAGGCAAAAATATTGTAAGTGACAATCTGTAAGTGACTTCGTAGACACGACCTCAACTGAGAAGATCCGGCAACTCAATGGATTAAATTCAAAAAATCTTTAAAAAACCCCTTTCAAGCGAATCGTTCCCGTTTTGCATTTAAAAAAAACATCCACTGTAAACCTAAAATAGTCAACGTACGCAAGCAATACGATACTCACTCAGATGCGGTCCGGCGGCGGGCGGCGGCACGGAGCCGTACTGGCGGTCGCGCGGCAGCGAGTGGCCCAGCATGCGGTGGCCCGCCGCCTCCAGCGACGCCACCGTGTTCGACCGGACCATGCCTGCGCACGCGCACACGTTACACACACACACACACCGAGATGCACTTTTCATTTTTTTTAATAATAAACATCCTAATTTTTAAGGCATTAAAGATCTTTAAACCCTTGCGGAAGTTCGATTGATGTCTACAAGAGTGCACGACAAATAATACGATATCTTGATTAAATGGTACTTTTTTTTAAATTTTATTATTGTATTTTTCTCATATGAAAGTGAGCCGGCAACCACACCGAAACGCAGGAACTGCTTCACTTTAGAAATAGGTGTGGCAGTCGTACTTCCCCGGTCGAACTATACACGTTTTACCACCATTCAAGCTGCTAACTTTATCGCGGGGAATACGAAATTCTCCACGCACTGAGGATCGTGGACATACATATCGCGCGGTTGACCAGCACCATATGATGGACATTAAAGACAACAATCAACTCGGCAATCTGCAGCCTCCTATTCTCCTGATGAAAGAGGATACTGGGCTTGAAGACCTTGGGCGGCTCCGTAGCCTTCTAGAGCATCGTCGCGCGGAACACAACGCCCTTTGAGTAATAAGACTCTTTGAAACATACACCACCCGATTGTCCACAACAGCTTGATAAGTTTTTATTTTTTATAATATTGAGTTAGCCAACGGGCATGCACTCCATCTGATAGTAAGTACCTATTGCCACCCATGAACAACTGCAATCAACCCCAGATAAGTTTAAAATCTTACCTGCAGTTGGCCACAGATGCGTTGCTACTCTTGACGTGTAAGTTGGAACGCCTTGTATAAGAATGTATCCTTTACCACTACCTACATAAAAACCAGCAGCGCTGGTTTTTATGTAGGTAGTTATGGTATAACAGCAGCTGCTGTTATAAGGCAGAAATAGATGCGTACCTCTACCACCTTGAATAGTAGCGTAGTAACATAAGGCACATTTTTTTTTACACTTAAGCCTAACGGTACCTTGGTAAGACTTGATGGAAAGTAGTCACCATCGCCTATGGACATTTGTATGGACACCAGGGGAGTCGGCCATGCACCGCCGGCTTTAAATTTTTAATTCTACTCACCAATCTGCGGCCTCCAGTTCCTGTTCTCCTGATGCGAGAGGTTCCCCGGCTTGAGCACCCTGGGCGGCTCCGTGGCACCCCGCAGCCGGCTCGCGGGGAACACGAAGTCCTCTGGGTACTGTGGGTCCTGGAAGCGCACGCACACCGCCTGATTGTCCAACACTGGCTCCAACCCAATCACGGGAGACGCTAGTTGCCTGTGGATAAATTGCCAAAATTAATAGTTGCATCATAAAATCAATACAGGAATAGTCATTTGTGTTTAAAATCATTTGTTAAATTGAACTGAACAAGGTCTACCCTTTAATTATAAACAGTAGCAACAAACGAACATCAAGTCCACTTAATGGTAAGCCATGGGTGATACCCATGGACACCTGTGACCAATCCCTGATGGGATTAGATTTTGGAGGTCAGCCACAGATGTGTTGCTACCCGTGAGGACTAAGGTGGAACTTCTCGCATAAGTACGTTTCTCTTACCATACACTACAAATTAGAAAATAGCAGCATAAAAAAGGTGTAGTTGACGCAGTCAAACCTCTATTACCAAAGACGTCGTGTCGACGTCTCTACACGGGCATTGTGAGATCGATGGCTCTGTACGGGGCCCCTGTGTGGGCCGATGCTCTGAATCGCCGAAACATCGCTCTGTTGATGCGAGTCCAGCGAATGCTGGCGAACAGGGTAATACGGGGCTATCGCACGATCTCGTGTGAGACAGCCTACGTGATGGCGGATACGCTGCCATGGGATTTGGAAGCGAGAGCCCTTACGTCACTACGTCAGTGGCGTGAGGAGGCGCGCCGATCCGGCGGCCACCCACCTTCACAGCAGGAGGTGAAGGGGCACAGAGTTGAGCTGCGTCAAAGGGCTACTGACACGTGGATGTCCAGGCTGGCGCATCCTAGCGCCGGCCTTAGAACTGTCGAGGCAATTCGTCCAATCTTCAAGCAGTGATTGAGTAGGCGATTCGGCACCTTGATTTCCGTCTGACTCAGGTACTCTCGGGATATGGTTGTTTCGGGAGTTACCTGTGTCGGATCGGGCGGTTGCCGCAAGCCAGGTGCCATCACTGCGACAATTGCCTCGATGAGACGGCCCAGCATACGCTGGAGGTATGCCCTGCGTGGAGTGCGAAGCGCAGCGCGCTCAGCTCTGTAATAGGGGCCGACCTTTCGCTTCCGACCGTGGTTTGCGCTATGGTCGAGAGTGACAGGGCGTGGCAGGCGGTGCAATCCTTCTGCGAAGCAGTAATGCTCGCGAAGGCAGCAGCGGAGAGGGCCAGAGAGGAAGATGCATCTTCCCAGCCGCTTCGTCGCAGACGCACGGGACGCCGGAGAGCGACTTTCGCTGAAAGTATCTCTTTCCCAATCCCATAAGCCCACGGAGGAAGATTCGGGGGAATCTAACTACTGTATTAGGACTCGAGATTTCGTGTGTGCGTTCTGTACGCTGATCTTATGAGGGATACCATTGAGAGGAGCCCCTCCCTCTCAGGACGTGGCTGGCGTTAACACCAGCGCCGGCCGATGTTACCGGGCCGCGAATGTAATGCGAACGCTTTCTCGTGACCTGGCATCGAACGTTCAGATGAACGCCGC
>MOOZ01011297.1:875650-886263 GCA_002930495.1 Cecropterus lyciades | reverse complement strand
CTTAGTCCTCAGGGGTAGCAACGCATCTGTGGCTAACCTTAGGTGAGACTTTAATCTTGCCTAGGGTTGATTACAAATGTCCATGGGCGGCAGTAGCCACTTACCATCAGGTGGGCTGCATGCTCATTTGCTACTACCAACTATATAAAAAAAAAGGATGGAACAATGAACAAATAATCAAAATTGTTATTTTGTAAAGGTCTACAGCAGGGGCACTTACAAATTATTAGGTAACATATTTGTACTAGTTGATAAACTCTAATGAAAGTACTGTTAAAATTATTTAATTAACATTGCCATTTTCTCATCTTCAAGATAAAATCTAAATGTGAAAAATATAATGATTGACACTTGGCCTTATTAAGTCAATTGGCTGAACGTGATTTACCCTGGTCTTATAAACACACTTCTTGTACAGATTAACCAGCCTGTCCACCGCACCCTCCCTGATCTCCAAACTGGGCAGATGCGGCAGGAAGTCGTTCCCCACAAAGAAGCACATAAACACCCAATCATCAAGGGCTCTCTCAAAGTCGTATGGGAATGGCAGGTTGGGCATCTGGAGTTCCTTCTCCAGGTACTCGCGGAGGACTGGCAACCGCACGAAGATGAAATTGTCCTGGTTTCCAAAGGCTGGGTCGGAGCGGACCAGCGCCGCGTCTGGCGTGCTGCCGGTACATTCTTTCATCTCGTGACCTAGGGCATGGCAGATCAATCAATTAATTATTTATTTGCATTGCATAAATATAGGTACAAAGTTCTTATGTGTATAATACTCTATATTCCACCTATATCATTACATCTATAAATAATAGAAATGTTATTAACTATTAAGGAATGATATTAAAATTACACATTTATATCAAAAATTCATATGTGCAGTAATGTAACATATTCCTAATTATTCTAATGATGTAAGCATCTTGTAGTGCATATAGAAAATTACATACATTAGTGGGAATATAATTATTAATAACCAACAATTTTGATGAATGTTGTGGTGGAACAGTCTTCACACAGGTATGGCACACAGTTTATCATTATGTGTCCATGGCACCAACTATATAGAAGAAATCCTAGTCTGGGGGTAAATATAGAAAGCGTTTTGGTATTTTTTTCACATTCACTAACCCATGAAATCATAACAAGTATCAATTATAAGTCCATCTTACCCAATTGACCACAAACATCACAGGGCCTTGGTTTATTCGGTTTGAATTCTTCACGGATAATAGTAAAATTGGGCTCATGTGTGGCAAGCCCCAACATGATCAAATCTGCATCAGCTCCACATAACACATGTTGTGTGTTGGGGTCATGGTCTGGTTGGGCACGCTGTCTCCTAATGTAATCCATAATTTTGTGTTCACCCTCACCAGGCACATTGGCGTCTGAGAGGATGACCTTAATACCTTTCCAGCCCGGGTCACTATTTAACCTATAGGATAGTTTCATGGTATTAACAAACAAATCTAATTAATAATTCTGTGTTTGTTATCAGTTACTAAAACATAATCAAATGTTTTGAAATTTATATGCCTTTAACAAATATAGAGACCAGTACTTCAACTCAAACCACAGCTTCTTTTCAAGAAGTAACAACTTAAAATGATGAATACCTTAAATAACAAAATTGCTATACTTCATAAAGCTGCATATACCACAGCTTTTGAACCAAAATGTAGCAAGCATGTGGTATAATGAGTATGATTTGACCGGAGAGGTACCAAACCTGATTCTAGAGTAAGACAATTCTTGCATTTTAGTAGAATAGTGTGATTTCCAAGCCACTTTTATAAGAGGCAACCATCTTAGTTTTTGAGGGAAACAAAGTTTCTGTGATTAGCTTCAGGTAGTACCCCTGTTTTATATGGACATGGCTACATATGTCCAAGAGCAGCAATGACCACATACCATCAGGTGGACAACATGCTCATTTGTTACGTGTGTAGTACTTTATAAAATAAATAAAAAATGAGATATTTTTTAACCGTACAAAACATAAATGTTAAATTGTTTCTTATACCTGTCATGTATATAATAATGAAGGCACTTGCTAAGTCTGTCCATGAATGGGGTTCCTGGTGTAATACAGTTGGAGTCAAAGTGAGCTTCCTTGGGCCTCTCAGGGGGAAGGTAGGCACCTTTAGCTTGCAGCTCAGACCGGATACGAGCTATCTCCTCAATCTTCTCCTGGGTCTCCTTGGAGGCTCGGAATCGCCGGGATCTCTGCTGGTTCATTTTAGCTCTAGGGGCCTGAAAATAAGTACAAATAATGTTAAGATACTGGAAATACTGTTTGATAACCATAGCATGTAAAGAATGGATGTATTAAGGTAAACAAATACTGTAAATTAAATGGAAAACTCCATTGCTGGACTCCAAACTGGATTTGATTTTGGAAGATGAAATGTAGTAAATATAATGGCAAGCTTCCCTTGGAAATATCAAAAACATCAACCATTCAAATTATCAGCAAATATTGTTAAACCAGAAAGTTTGTAATTTTTCAAGAGACAACATAACTTAATGAAAATTTTATCCATTTTCTTAGAAATCTAAATTTTAAAACCATAATTAAAAAAAAATAAAAAGTCAGAATAATTGATTAATGTTTACTTGTTGATGTTTCATTATTGTAACATAAATAAGACAATATTTATCATATCTTAATCATCTACGTCTACGTCATGAATACAAAAATTCATATAAGAGTGAATTTCAGTTAGCAAGGAAGTATAAACAGATATCAGACGTGGGACATAGGCAGGGGAAACCCCTTCTTAGCAAGGGCGGGAAAAAAAAAATATTTTTACTGACATTTTTTTCCAAATATATCCTATAAGTATAATATTTAGCGACTAACCGCTCTTTTTTTCGGCAAACGCCGCTGTTGGAATACCTCTTTAACAAACTACAGCTAACAACCTAACAGAAAGTATGTGTACATTAACTCACCACTCCATCAATAGCCATGTACAGCAGCTTCCTGGGCCTCACGATACGGAACAGCCTGTCGATGCACTCGAAGATGGCTACCATCATCTCGTCCTCGTCCTTCGGAGGCGGCTTGTCCTCTGGGTGCGTGCATGGATGAATGATGCCGTTCATGTCCAAGTATAAATTGTCAAATTCTATCCCATTAGGATTTGGTAATGAAGAGTCCACATACACTAGTTGACCATCTACGTCGGTTGGCTGAAATAAACAGAAAAAACATAATCAGAATCATGTTTGGAACATTTCGCACCAGGTTTATAGGTTAAGATTATTTACCCTCTGTTCAACACATTCTACGATCACACTCGGGTATTTGCGGCTGAGCCAACGAAAGAATGCTGGAACACCCATCTTGGGGCTATGTTTGACTTGAATTTATTGCTTTGTTTTAATTAAAATTTCAATATTTTGTCACGTATTCAACAAAAACAAATCGACGCAGATGCCATTTTTGATTTTATGACTAAAGTGAAAGAGATAGACATACAAATCTAATGTGATTTTATTTATAATCTGTGAACGAAACATATTTTAAGAAATGAGATATATTATTAAGTGTATAAATAAATAGTAAAATATTTATAAGAAAAATACTTTCAACTAATACGCTTATAATTAAATGTTTTTTTAAAGATCACGTAAAATTGTACGTATGTAACTTTATTTATCTTTGCTATCAAAGTACACTAATGAAAATAATGTGACAGCTTCGGAACAGCGACGAATGTCAATGAGTTATACGGTCAATGTAATATTTTGGTGATACTGATATTATAAAAATGAAGAATTTTTGTCTAATAAATTATTACAAAAGGTTTCTAAAAAATGCTCGCGTTAAAAGATATTGCACCAGCACTGACGATAAAAATAAAATTAAAATTGATAATATTCGGAATATAGGAATATTGGCTCATATAGATGCAGGTTAGATAACCCATTATGTTTATCCGTTTAATTCATTTAAATATTTTTCCAGCTATTTTTTTATTAAAGAGTAATGATGTAGATACTTCATCAGGAATAACTGTTTATATTTTTAAAAATCTATATTTTTATAAGAAATTATTTACAAGGTCTTTAAGTCATATAAATTATTTCCGAAAAATTAATAATTGTTACACAATTTAATTTATGTCTACAGGTATACCTCAGCGTATTGATATAATTTCGCACTAAGCAGTATAATTACTTGCAAGATTATGAAGTTTTCAAATAAATTATAGGTAAAACTACAACTACCGAGAGGATGCTGTTCTATTCTGGTACAATCAGGTCCATGGGAGAGGTCCATCATGGGAACACTGTCACTGATTACATGGAGCAGGAGAGACAGAGGGGAATCACTATCACATGTAAGAGTCACATCACTATAAAATAATGTTACTAGTGTGTATCTCGTAAGTGGTCACTGCCACCCATGAATGTATACTACCATCTCCATATACAATGGAGTTTATTTTGCTAATTCTGATTAGGCCTAAGAAGTAGCAGCTTATCCTTAACTGACTGATTGCCTCATATGTTAATCACCACTCATCCACACCTTTGGTTGATATACAGGAATGGCCAAATAAGAATAAAAAGTTAATACATTATATTTCCTACCAGTCTGCATATAATGTAAAAAATCTTAAATGAAAATTATGATTGCATCTAAATTATATATAACAAAACAAGTATATGACTGATGGTTGATATTTGACTAAAGTAAGACCATATGATACGAGTATGATATAATATAGATTGTTAAGTGACGTAAATATGGGTTAAATGTGTGCAAAACGTTTCTACTTTGAATATTGAAATGCACCCGAACAAGTAATTTAGACTCAAAAATATATATTTTTTTTTTCTTTTTTTAAACACGCTTTCTACACTCATAGCCCCACAGTAGGATTTTCTCATGTGTCGTGGGTGCCATGGACACACAAAGACGAATACACAACACCCAGACACAGAACAGAAATATAAACTCATCATTCAGATGTCTGTGTGGTCGGGGATCGAATCCGAATCCCACTGCGTGTCAGACCGGTATGGTGACCGCTCCACTACGCGGGTCATCAGTGGCTAAATTGGCTACAACTATTTTTTTTACGATTTCTATTTAAACGATTTTGTTTTTATCTGACTGCGTCAGAAGGACGGTAATGTTTTTTGTGCGTATGTATGAATGTAAGTCAATTTCTTTGGCACGCGCTGTAGCCTAAACGGCTTGATGGAATGTGACGTATGACATTAAAATGGTATATTATGTAGGCAACATAAAAATGGAGCCTGTAATAGAGGAAAATGGGGGGTGAAGGGATGATTTTTTTTTACTATTACGACAATATGAGTATCAAATTAATGCTAGTAAATAGACCAATCTAAATATATGTATATATTATTATACTTTTACTTGATTAACTTAACAGAAACATATGAGTTTATGTGTTAAATTAATATCATTAGAAACAAAAATTTCGTTTTAATAATAATCTTTATTTCAATCAACTTGGGATCATATAATCATAAAATTATTTAAGCAGTCTGGTTTTATGTTTTAATGTTTTTGACGATGTTACTAGCTGTAGATAAAGATCTATATTGATTAGATATGATAAATAAAATGATAACAGTTCGAATACCCTTCAGCTTCGGCTTTTTCCCGAAGGTGATTTTAATGGCCGAAGCTCCGATCGAAGCTTCGACTTCGGCTAGCTTACACTTAAACAAAACGCACAGCCAATTTAAAGATGCATAATTATCAACAGCTGCTGCGGTGTCATTTCCGTGGCGTAGCAGTCAGATCAACCTGATCGATACACCTGGACACATAGACTTCACGATGGAGGTGGAGCAGAGTTTGGCTGTGCTAGACGGTGCCGTTGTCGTATTGGATGCTTCTGCAGGTGGGATGTCTTAAAATGTCTTATTTATTGCAATTAATTGTTGAGATTGTAGCTACATTTAATATTAAAAGCAGGGGACAGGAAAAATATAAAGAGATATGAAACTTGAAAAAAAACTGAAGTAACTGAAGCTTTATTGAATATAATTGTCATCTTTAAAAAAGTCTAATTGAATGATGAAACAGCAGTTGTTACAATGATCTCTATGTAATGGTATTATTGATATAATACAATTATATTCAATCATTTATTGACTGCAAATGAACAACCTTGTTCAAGCATGCACACACCTACACACTAATATACCACACTAATACACACACAGAAAACTTATAAACATAAAGTTAGTTATATTTACGCAATATTTCGAGCTATGACCCTGGTGCAGGGGCCAACACTCCCTTGTTTTTTAATTGTGCTTAATCAATAATCTATATATTTTTAAATAAACTGACTACAAGTTCATTCAAGTGGTATTATATTTTGGCAAAGGGAGATCTCCCGCCAGGCGAGTTGATCATGCCTGGGGAGCGGCCGTGCTCCAACAATTTCTGTTCGGAACTTGTATATATGCTTGATGTTGAGAAAACTCCGATAGCGTGATTCAGAATACGGTGACGTGTTGATGAGTAGCGGGAGGTCGCCACAATATTAATGTATAAATTAAACTGACAATTATTTACATAAAATAAACTTTGGCGACAGGTGTAGAAGCCCAAACATTGACGGTATGGAGGCAGGCTAGTGGTTACCGAGTGCCTCGTCTGCTGTACCTGAATAAGATGGACCGCGCCGACGCCGATGCGGTGTCCTGCAAGAAATCAATTGAGGACAAGTTGAGGGTTGTTCCGCTAATGTTGCATTCGCCCATCACACATGAGGGAAAACTTATCGGTAGGTTAACTTTTTAAAGGTGGTAGGTCCATTTTTGGTTTGAAACCGGAGAAATTTATTGGAAAGATAACTTTTGAAGGTGTTAGAGGTCTATTTCGACTCTGGTGGTACCACCGTCACACCTATGTCCGCCTAATAACAGTGTTAAGTACTGTTGTATCTTGGTGTAAAATGTGTGGTGAGGGAGACATATTTAGACATTATTTCCTCAGGGGTAGCAATGCATCTGAAGTTAACCTTAGGCAAGACTCATTTTATCTGGTGTTGATTACAGATTCATAGGCGGCAATTGCCGTTTACAATGACTTGGATTGCGTGTTCGTTAGCTTTACGTTCATATTATAAAAAAAAAACTTATGCAATTGATGGAAAACTTCACTTAATGTTCCTTGCCATATAACAAAAATATATGGGTCTATAGTCTGTATATAATTCCATACTGTAATCGAAATTTATATTACAGGTCTCATAGATATAGTAACGAAAGAACAAGTACTTTGGAAGCTTGGTCGAGGTCAGAATTACGAGCGACGGAAGCTCACGGAAAAGCAAGATGGCCGTCAATGGGAAGCGACTCTAAACAACCACAGAGTCCTTGTAGACACCCTGTCATCCTTAGATGATCAACTGGCAGACACTATTATCCAGCAGGAGTCCCTAGATAATTTGAATAAAAAGGAAATTGACGCAGCTATTCGCAGATGTACAATTGATATGAAGGCATTTCCAGTGCTCTGTGGCAGTTCGTACAAGAATATTGGTGTCCAAACTTTGATGGATGCAGTAATAGATTTTCTTCCATCTCCAATTGAACTGAACAATGTCTATAGCAGCTTTGGTGAAGATCTGTCAGCTAGAGCGTTCAAAGTGCAGCATGATGATCAACGGGGTGTTCTGACGTTCTTGAGGCTGTACACTGGAGAATTCATTAAAGGTCAGAAGATATACAACCTGGCGAGGGATTGTAGTGAACAGGTAAGCTTCTAAAACCTTTGAGGAGTTCTAAATGAGTGCCATCTAAGTTTCTAACAGAGACAAACAGTATACTTTTGTCTCTGTTAGAAACATCTACACATATATAAATCTATCTATAAAAATAGATGTATCTGTTAGATACATCTATTTTGACATTATACAGGTGAGGCACTGGTGCTTTCTGAACCAATCTGCCTTGCCTACATAACATGAACATCACAGGGCTATTCAACTGCTTCAACGCAAAAATAGATGTATCTGTTAGATGCATGTGATGTCCATGTTATGTATGTCAAGGCAGATTGGTTCCGAAAGCACCAGTGCCTCACCTGTTTCTGCCTAATAACAACAGTATTATGCTTTTCTGTGAGTCGCTCTGAAGGGTGTGGTAAGGGAAGTATACTTATACATGCATTCCAATTTATAACAAATCTTATCTGAGGTTTATTACAGACAGATGTCCATGGGTGGCAGTGGTCATTTACAATGACTGCATGCTCGTTTTGTAATTGTAAAAAAATGAGGTTTGGGGTATTAATACTAAGCCCTCTGGAATGTAATATTGGTTGCAGATGTTCATAGGCTCTTCAAATTACTGTTACAAGGGTAGAATAGGTACTGTCGCATCATAAATTTGCTGGAATAAATTTAAACATAGCAATGATATTTGTTATTATTTGCCGAACCGCGTGGCAAAGCGGCCTATACCGGTCTGAGAGGCAGTGGGTTGCGGGTTCGATTCCCGGCCAGGCAGACATTTGAATGATCTTTTTTTTCTTTGTGTGTGTCCGTGGCAGCCAGGACACAGGGCAAAATCCTATTGTGGGGCTATGAGTGTAGAAAGCGTTATTTATTTATATAGTATATACTTGTTGCTCAGACAAGCTCCCTCTACGTGGCGTTGGCTGACGAGTACCGACCTGTCGAGAAGGTGACTGCCGGGAACATCGCTGTAGTTAGTGGTCTCAAGGTATTCATATTTTTAAAATTTACCAAAGTTTTCATTATACTTTAGAAATATTCCTACATTAATAAGAATCTGCCTAGAGTAAAATATTATACAGTCCATCACGCTGTTTGGGCTGTAGTCCGTGCTACTGCCCAAACAGTGACGTATGAGAGATCAGAGATGTCTCAGTTTGGAGAGTGACAGGCTATATAATTTAAAAAATAGCAGCTGCAAATAGGAAAAAAAGGGGGCGGAGGAGTTTTTTATTATCACGACAATATAGGTATCAAATGAAAGCTAGAAAATAGATCAATCTAAAAGTATATATAACTTGACTATTTTGACGAAAACTCATATAGAGCGTGAAATTAAATATATAATTATGAACAAAAAGTTTTAAGCAGTGGAGTGTTTTTGTTTTAATATTTTTGACAATGTTACTAATTTCGAAGTTTTTTATCGTGTATCGCACAAAAGAAGTGCTATTTTTTGTGTATTATTTTCGTAAAAATAAATCGAAATTTGAAACACCCGTCAGTAATTTTTAGGCGACAATGTCAGGTGAGCTGGTGGCGGCGTCGCAGGCGGCGGCGGGCCGCGCGCGCTCCGCCCTGCTGCTGCGGCTGCGGCACCNNNNCGCTGCCGCCCGCCGCCCGCCTGCGGCTGCAGGCCCTCGACCAGGAGCCCACGCCGGAGGACGTGGCTGATGTGCTCTTGGGGATCGGTGAGTTACGGACGATTGAGGAATTTAAAGCAGAATCCAAAATGGAGAGAATGATTCGGTTACCAAAAGTCCTTGAGGATTCCTAGGCAGAACCCTCGATAAATAGTTCAATTACGTTACGTTACAATATGCGTTACTCTTATTCCCAGGTACCACAATCCCGGATCCCGTGTTTCTGTGCTCGATCGAACCCCCGAGTATTTCATACCAAAACGCGCTGGACACCGCACTAGCAGAGCTGCAGAGAGAGGACCCCAGCTTGAGGGTGTACAGCGATGAAGAATCCGGACAAATGGTACTGGCTGGTAAGAATGGACTTAGATTTTTATTTTGCTCTAGCTGTCAGCTGTGCCACGCGTTTATTAGAGAACAATCTATTAAAAATATTTTAAGAACAATTCCGAACAAGAACATTCCCGTGTAATAGTAAAAATTACACGGGAAACGGAAGAATAAAGGAACACTTCGTAAAAATACTCGAAAGATGTTATAAAATACATATTGTAGAGGTTCGGCTTCGAAATACTTTGTTTTTAAAAATATTACATTAGGGCGTACACGTACAAGACGAAGAACCAGTCGAGAGAGACTGGAAGGGGGCGAGGTGCGAACGCGAGCGCGCGAGTCAGCGCGGGGGCAGGGGGCGTTGCGATTGACCGCCGTTACGCGCGAATATTGTGTAGGGTTACCACTGTAGGGTGAGTGGTTAGGTATCCTACTGACTCCTCGGTTTTCAGAAGGCTGAGTAGCTGAGCTTGTAATGAATAGAATGGAATGGAATTGGAATTGGAATGATTTATTGACAAAAAGCACCTTATATTTATATACCCGGCTACAATATCGTTCGACCAATAATAACTTAATTAATTTAAGAGACCAATAAAATAACAGAAATTTAAACCAATAAAAGTTATGTACACAAATAAATAGCGAAATAAATTATATCTAAATAAAATGTAAATATTAATAACGGTAGTTACAATAAATGTTTGAATGAAATAGAAATGTAGGCCGTCTCGCTGGTGACTACACTGGTCGTGCGGTCGTCTCCTTCTGGCTTGGTCGAGGCTATGAATATAGCGCGGTCGCGAACGCGCGCATTCTCGGATCGGCGGCGGCGACGTGTGGACATCTCTCAGCGGCGGCGAGTGCTCCAGCAAGGCGGTGGCGAGTTCCG
>MOOZ01011297.1:844753-855216 GCA_002930495.1 Cecropterus lyciades | reverse complement strand
AATAGCTGAAAAGACAAATGACTCGCGAGCTCGGAAACCTGAAGTGAGGTTATTTATACTCGCAATTTCACTTTTTCTATTTACGATATAATTGATGCTCAAAATACAGAAATAACTTTAAACGGCAGGCATGACCTGGGCCCATAACCTGATGAAGAGAAACAAGAGCAATAAGAACTATACGACTATATATTTTAAATAATTAGTAAGAGTACATAATGACAGTGCACAATAAAAGATGTGAGAGAGATGATTGACAATAAACATCAATTCTTAGCGCATGCGTCCATATCTCCAACAGTGAGGAAACCTGCACACCGGAGAGTTCTCTGAAAAAAAGTAGTTCTCAAAGGTGTGTGAAATCTACCATTCACACTTGGCCTGCGCGGTGGACTATGGCCTGAAACTCTCATTCTGAGAGAAGACCCGTGCCCAGCAATGGGATAATAATGGGTTGACGTATACTCTTTCTTTGACTCCACTCAAATCCCTTAGCTCCCATTTACCCACTTATCACCAAATTTTAGTTTTAAAGGAGTTTTAAACTATTTAGTTTCCATACTCACAGAGGTCCATCGCTGATCATATCAACCAGCCTTCCGATGTCTTCCACAAACTTGTTGAAGGGCAGGTGTCGATAGGGCAGAGGCTTGCCGTCCTGCGCGTCGGCCTCGCGGCTGTACACGCGCACCACGCCGCGCACCCAGCGGCACACGTAGGGACGGATGGGGGGCATCGGGCATGCCCAGGGGTCATTCTGGATTTCTACTCAAAAATTTTGCCCTTAAAAAGCAGTATTAGCAAGCTGAGATGGAGGTTATTCGAGATTACAAACCAAGAATGATCTTTAAAAATATATTAAAACTTAACTTTTTTCTCTTAACAGAAAGTCCTCCCGCCGGTGATAAATAATCACTGCAGATCTGAGAAGTCCGTCTGAAGCAATTTTATCAGGACACATGCTTACTGAATCGGATCCCTGATAAGTCTGTTAGAACGTGTTACTCCAATTCTGGCTTTTTTTAAGGGTTTAATGAATTTTTCATTTTTTTAATAAAGGGCATAGATATATGCTCGTGTGTCCTAAGCTTACAAAAATAAGATTATTCTAATCTAATCTATTTGCTTACACGAAGTCTTATGAATTGATGAATTGAATATGAATATTTAATATACCTGGTATTGTTTCTTCCATAACATCATCCAAGCTTTCATAGGATACTGTAGTCAAAGGTGGTTTGAGTGCTGGTGCGGCCGGTGGTATTCTAATATCTAAATAAAATTAAAATATCATCAAATTCATTTTTTTTTATATTGTCTACGCTCCACTTTGTGCAGGTAAAAAAGTAGGTACCATCAGATGGACTGAATACTCGTTTACAAGTTCAATCATATTGAAAATAAGTCAATCTCAGAGGCTCAGCGCTTCTCCCTGGTGGAAAATGTGTGACGATAAACCGGGAATATTTGCTTGCAACCTTATGTAATATTTATCTTGCATAGTAATAACAATTATGTGAAAATTAGATATATATACTACTAACTCCTATTCAACGAAGAGGTTTGCGGACTGAATTTGTCAGTATCACCTCGGGTCAACTCTTCGGAGGAGGAACCCATGAGATGGAGATAGTGTTCTGCTGCAGCACCTACATACAATAACAAGATAAAATACCTGTCACAAATTGTATCGTATTCAATGTTTAAAAACCAAACTTGCTCTAAATTCATTTGGGTGATTTTAAACTTGCTGTAGGAATTTTCAACCAATAGCAGAGGATAATTTAGAATACCGCCATACTCAAAGAGTGCTGTTGAAAAGAATGCCGCAATCGTTTGTACGTGAAGGTATAAACTATTTTTGTAGTAAAAGTGTGTGCACGCGTAGTGTGGACCACGTGGAGTCTTATCAGGATCCCGGACGAAGGTGGAACACAGGCAGGCCTTAGATGTCTAATGGTAAGTAAATTACCAACTAATCGAACTCCCATAGTGCGTTTTCAACATCCCCGAACCTAGACAAAGGTTGTTATCGCAATATAAATATTTGTACACGTAAAAAGTATCTTGTCACGTCCAATCTTTATTATTTATTCATTAATAATACTGAAAACAAAAACCCCACGAGCTTGATTAGTTTCTAAAGGATTTCGTACATCATAGGCTAATCAGTTTGTACATCATCTAAGCAGTTTGAGGAGCTAAGTATTCATAACAATTATGTTTTACTCATGGTTTTTCGGTGGTTTCTATCGTTTAGGAATACGAAACGGCTTTCGACTTAGTCCTCTCAGACTTAACAGATCTATGTAGGAACTTATGTTGCATAATTATGATCTCAGCTAGAGCAGAAACCCCTATCAGATAGACTAAACAACCCTGCTACTGCTATCAGACAAAAATATGTATAGAATTCTAACTATCAACATGCAACCGGCTGAAGTTTAGTTTGCTGTAGTGCTTGCTCCTGACGGCGTGTTCGCGGTCCTCGAGGTGGTGCGCGAGGGACGGCGGGAACGATTGCCCCGACACCTCCATGTAGTGCCGGCGCAGGTTCAACGCGTCCACCAGCTGCGTCGCTGACCGGATTAACTCTTCAAGAGGCACCTGCTCAGTTCGGTTTAAAAAATCTTTATTTCCTATAAGTTGTAATTACTTAAAGGTCAATTGTCACTTACAATGAGAAACTTAAATAACATGTGTATCAAAAGTTCGGAAAAGTTCATGCGTGCAATTGGAATTTACAGATTTTATAATCCATTGCTAATGTGTACACTACGCTACTCTTTCTAGTAAGTAACAAGATTTCAATAAATTCAATAGTTCTAATAAATTAACAACTTAGTTGGGATCTTGCAGATATTTGAACATTTTGAAATTTTGTAACTATTAGATCATTGGAACTTTTTGTGACTGGATTGATAAATAAGCGGCAAACTCAAAGCACGTTGGAAATTTATTGGTTTTATTTGGTGTTGCAGGATAGCTGAGTCAAAAATAATAATTCGTTTTAAACGGATAAATGAGCTTAACCGTCGCATATAAATAATTATACACTTTTAATATATAATATTTGATAAAAATCAATATGATCCTCAAGTCTATTGATTAGTTCTTACTAATCAAATCTCAAAGCCAAAAAATACTACGCCGTGAGCTCGAACTAATATAGAAATGCATCAAATTTCCGAATAAGTAAATAGGTATATTTGGTTACTATATCCATAGTACAAGAGCGAATACCCCGGTGATGTGTATCCCGGTGACGGAGACACGCTGGAAGGGCACGGCGGCGCGCACGCGGCTGTCGCCCGGCCCCCGCACGTACATGCAGCTCGCCGCTGTTTCTTTCTTCTTCGCATCACTGCGTCAATATTTATGAGACTAAGCCTTTTTCTATCACTATACGTTTATTGGCCTTAGTATAGAGGTACTAACCTAAAGAGTAAAGTCAGTCTAATTTAGATAAATGGGGAAACAAAATTTACCAACTCGGTATAGAAGCTGACTATATTTACACTACCTTTCTTCTTTCTTTCTCGTCTTTTTATTCTGGTGGAAAAGGGCACGGTAAGACACATTTAAGTGCATTAGGTGTCATATTTGCGATAAACTGTACTGACTAAACTTTAACGTGACTTTAAGCTTGACTTAATTCTTATTTGGATTATGACCTGCAGTGACCACTTAAAAACCGTGTCAGTGTAGAATAGATTTCAAATTCAATTCCGGAAAAAAGGTGACTAAAGGATTAGTCTCTAAGCATGTTCAGCAGCGTCTCCTGTCGAAGTTATTCACTTCCGAGATCACTAACATATCTAAACCCATGACATGACTGCAAGACAGCTCCCGCTCTATAGATGGATAGAATGTATGGAATGGATGGATAGAACTATAATCACCTTGATTGATGTAGTTAATTCATTAATTAGATTTCATTTGAAGCCATTAAAAGATCTAAATAAAAAATATATCGCATGTTCATGAAATACTTTTCCTTTTTAGTTTGTTGCGATGGTTCAATTGTACTCACGAATGATTTTGTTTCCATTGGTTGAAATCGTCGCGTGTTCCGAACATCTTTACGATCTGTCGTCTGTCTGTCGATCTTAACGTTTTGGGAGTTAATTTGGAAGTTGCTTCATATTGTTGTATAAGATGGACTATGTAAGTAAGTAGGTATTTTATATCGTTAATGTTACTTATCCATTGTGTGTAAAAGTTACATACTTTCAGCTACGTTTCCATGTCATGCTGCATAATGACAAAAAGCAGTGTCACTGAATTATTTATGCCAGTAACATAAAATAGACAAATCTGTTTTAAAAGAAATATATGGCATATCGTGCTTTTGATTTTAAAGTTAATATCAGTCTTTATAAGAGAACATTAAATTAAATAGAATGCCATCAAAAACATCATAAAAAACCCAAGTCTCGCAGCACAGTTTTCCTACCGTAAAAAGTTGTGAGATCCATGTAATACAAAGTCGGTTAATTTATATAATTAACAAATGGTCCCTAAGGGACCATTTGTCTTAAGTTATTACGTAATTTATAATCATACCAATATTAAAAATCTTTTAAGTTCTAATTAAATAGATCGACTTGACCATCGCAAGAAAACACAATGTATCTTACAATTTATACGTAGGTAATTATATTAGATTGTTTAGTCTTTTACGCTCCACGCGATTGAAACTCATCTAGAACGAATGTATCAGTAGATGACCATCTTATTAACATACCAGTTTTAACATATGGGATAGATTGGCTTTTTTGAATCATTTTCAAGATAAATAACATCAATAAGTGATAATTCATTTCTAGTATATACGCACAAGCTACTATTTTATGAATAGGAGATAAACATTTAACACTCGAAAAGGTAGTGAGTACAGGAGTAATAAAACCAATAAGACTTTAATTTTAATATACGATTATATTCTACGATTAAAACAATTGTAAGTATTTATTCTCAATAAACATTCGAATACGTTAACATGGGTATATATATAATCACCCTAATCCATATGAGGTGATACTTACTTACTAAGAATGATAAAATACTACGTTTTGTATACAAAAACTAAATGCTTATAAAATAATACACGATTAAAATTGGTATTTTAAATAGTGCAATTTGTTACGTTTGACGTTGGTTAACTTATCGATAGTGTAGCCATTTCATAAATGTGCAACTACTGTAAATTACGTACAATAATAGCCTTTCAAAAGTGTCGTCCATATAATTTGATGTTTTACACATCACCCATCATTCTTTGGCGGCGGGAGATCTCCCGCCAGGCTAGGTGATCATGCCTGGGGAGCGGCCGTGCTCCCACAGTATCTGTTCGGAACTTGTATATATGCAGGATGAGAAAGCTATGATAGCGTGATTCAGATTACGGTGACGTCATCTTTTGACGAGTTGCGGGAGGTCGGAACAATACAATATTAATAAAATGAACCGAATGCGAAATTTGTATTTTTTGGACGTAACATAATTGTGTTTGCATATTTTTAAATCTCGCGTTTATTAACGGGGCGTAACAACTATGTTTCTTTCTAGCACGAAATCGTCAGTTTTCAATTCACAAGACGATAAACTACGCTATCGAGAGTTCCAAGTTCTACTTAATTGGCCTAAATTTTAAGTTGTATTCCTTTCTTTGTCACCGGGCGATATGTTGGTAAATTGTTTTAGTTACTTCTGTATATTCAGTAATATAATACTGTAGTCTAGAATAGATAGAATAGATTACACCAGCGAGGGCCTCTTCAAGCTTACGATGGGAACGTTCATGTCGGGTGGCGGCGGCGATGTCGGCGGCAGGCTTGACGGCGGCGGAGCTGACCTGCAGGCCTAGAATAACCACGTTAAATATAACATTATCATACATATTAATATTGCTGTTTTTGTGAACATAGCCCGTGACCACATATTCATGCATGAAAATTGTCGACAAAAATAATTTTATTTTTAGAAGCACATGATGATTGACTCGATAAAAAAAATGTTAGTAAAAATTAAATCAGTTCGGGAGTCACAGGTCTCTTAATGACAAAAACAAATCCACTAAAGTCATCTATCCACCAATTTATTATCATTGTTGGTATATGGCTCAAATACTCCAACCAGACCTCTGCCCATGTCGCATTGTATAATTCAGTTTGCTCTTGTGTAGATATTGCATTTGTTTAAAATAAATATAAATATCAATTACCTGTTTAAACTCGCTGACAGGAAAGAAAAACAGTAACAAAAATGAAACATTATACTTAAAACATATCTGATCGTGTTATTATTAGTATCAATAACAAATCACTCAGCATATAACTGCATTAATTCATTTCGTCATAAGGAAATGATATTGATTAGAAACAATCACCCACATTATAAAATTACGTATTGAAAAATATGATCTTAACATATTAGTCATAAGTAGGTATTATATTAAATAGAATTTAAAATGTCAGGGAATGGTAAAATTTTCATGGAATCGGAACTTTATGCAGACATAATCTTTAACACTTATCTTTGTACAAAATATGGAAACGGACACAAAAAGATAGATATTTATCATGCATTTTCGTTTCAACCATTTGTCCAAATCACTTAAAATTTTACAGTACTGAATTGATAATAAATTTTTGTTTTAAGTTGAGGTCTATGAGTTTAGAGCAAAATATTTTACAAACGAAACCCCTCCAAAGTCAACCCAATAGCTACATAAAAACAGAGATAAGTATAAGCATAAATAGGTCTGTATTTCGAAGTCTGGAAACCCTCCACCACTAATACAAGACCACTGGTACAAGAATTTAGAAAAATAGATCCTAAAATCCAAAACCTTTCTTTTTTAACAAACAACTCTAGCATTTTAACGTAAAGTTAATTGCGATTTCGACAAATGGATTGGACTCTATATTTTGTACCTTAATAAGGCGAGTAGGGCGTGCCACATCGATGTATCTATCACAAAAATAATACATTAAATTTATACCCATTTATGATGTGTTAGACAAATTATACATTTGAACATTGGTTTTGATTTGTATATTTGTTCATGGAATGTAATGCTAAGATATTGTCCGTCTGTCAGATAGTCATTATAACTTATTCTAAAATATTTTTACTCGAATTAAAAACAACAAAATATTAAAACAACAGGTCTGTATAAGAATTTTTATTTCCAACAACATGATAACGGTCACTTTCATATTTAAACTACTAACGATGCATTGTATAAAATGTATAATACATTTTAAAAATCTTACAACATGTAATGATTGACAGTTTATGACGAGATTTAAAGTTCATGTAAAGTATATAATGTGAGAACTTGGAACCAGTATTTTATAAGTATTTGTAGAGAATTGGAGATGCTACCCTCAAGTGCGTTAGCCACTTCACAATGTAGACAATGAACAAACACTATGCCATTACAATCCGTAACACAGTAAGGGTTAAATATATATATTTGATTAGATTTGGTAGTCCAGATGATGGAAGTGGAAGTTCAATAATAACAAAAATAATGGAGTTTTCTATATGGATGTGTCACATATATGTTTCATACGAAATAAACGTCTAGTCCGTCAGTACTTTCAAACATATGACTTAAATGGTAGAATATAAATGGCGAGATTTGATACGGCACTACGATTCAAATCCTCCTGACTATTTTATGTAATTTTGCTTGCAATTTTTAATTTCACGGAACGTAAATATTCTAGAACTAAATTCAGTGCATATAGTACCAGACTATTACGTTTCCCCAAAATTATCACCATTTACGTTTTCACCCATATCCTGGATGGTCTAAAAGGGCTAAAAGAATGCAGGAAACGTTATAAACTCGGATTAAGACAAGAAATATTTTTACTCCTACTTGTGAACTGTGAAGAACACATGTATTACATCCTACAGGGAAAAGGTATTAGGTAACTAATTTCATGATTAATTGACGTTACGGACTGAAACAACACAACAAGTTCTTACAAACAAATTGATGGTATGCGACAAGGCAATGAAATTTTCTAAAAAATCCTATACGTTTGCGCGAATAGACATGAAAGGGTCATGATTCCAAGTAAGAAAAAGATTTATTATACACTAAAGCTTCTAACATTGCCTTATAACATAGTACCAGTAACAAAAAGAAAAAGGCAGTTCAATCACAATTAATGTCACACAACAAATTAAGCTTATAAACACACAAAAATCAATATTCTTAATATATGTATATATAGGTTTTCTTATCTTGAATATGATTTTAATGGAGTTCTTCAAGGGAGTCCCTTGAGACCCATAATGTACTCGTAAATCGGCTCAAACCGTTATTATTTACAACAACAAAAATATACTTCATTGCAATGTAGTTTAAAAACTCTTTTTTATTTAGACTTCAAATATTAGTTAGAACTTTTGTTTGGATACAAAACACATACAAAATACATTCAAATACTGTATTGTATTAATTTGTAACATTAAAAATAAAATTGTGTAAGGTGTAAATTCAGTACAAAATTAAATAAAAATAACAAAGAAAGATATGTTACGGTGATCACTTAGAACCGTTAAAGGTTATTAGTTTTATGAATATTTGGAGAGATTAAAAAAACACAAAGCGCAGTGTATTACAATAACAAACACAAGCTTTACAATAACAACAAAAATAATAACACACTTTATGTTATTGTGTTGGACGAGGAGTAAATGTGTAACGAACATCATTGAATTTCATTTATAAAATATATTAACAATATTTAATAAATATTAGTGCGTGCCATACAGAATTTGGCAAAACACCATCCGTTTTAGCGAAGCTATCCGATAAAATAAATTCATGTTAGAGATATTAAAGGATACTTTTGCAAATGTGTGCTATAAAAATTCTTAAAATAAGAATTAAAACAACGATATCTAAACATTATATTCTCAAATGTAGTAGAACAGATATTCTTCAACATAAATTTATGTTTTATATTATACGATTCTTTATATATTACGGCTTATACTGATAATATAGTGTAGTCGAGTGACTTATATATAAGAAAGAGAGAATATATACTCGTATTTTTGTATGTAATAGAATCGTAAATGTGGAAGATAAAGTATTGTTAATATATTAATGATATTTATTATCGTCTTTACTTCGTATTGTAAGCACAACCATGACACTAGTCTAGGGGAACTGATGAGTACTCAAATGTTCCATATATTTTTCAGATAATAATCAATGTTGCTATTAAATATTTGAATAGACTATTTGATTACTATTATCACTATGACTCACTATTATTTAGTTGTAAACCAACTTCTGTAGCGTAAACAAACAAAAAAAGGGAGGTTCTATGGGCTTATGTAATGTGGCGTTTTTAATGCGGGCGAATAAATCTATAGACAAGAGTATCTTTTTTTTGTCGAACAAATACAGAGTCGATTTATTTTTGATCCCCCTTAAGTTTTGTTGGTTTCCCCCCATAACAGAGCTATAGATACGCCCATGGGGTCCATATATAACTTTTTGTATCATTAAAGAAAATATATGAGGGTAGTATGTTTTAAAACCACACTCATAAGCAGAGAGCTGGAAGCTTATTAATTTAGAGTGCTATAGTAACGCCCCTTAAAATTATGTGAAAGTGAAGTAAAGCTTGATCGTAAAGGGTATAACTACTAGGAATGGCACTTTCAACCTTAGCAACTCCTAATTATCACATTGAGGGAAATTCACTCATTCACTTATATTATTCAATACAACATTAACATACAGATTGTAGTAAAATGTGTACTGGTCATCGCTGGAACTTTTTGGGATATATTTTATTTTAGGTATCCATTCATATTATCATGAAAAAAATTGTACATCGTACATATATGGAATAAAAATAGTAATCTGGAAGAGTTAAGTAAAAAAGAAATATATAAAATTTTGTCCATCTGTTTGTAAATTTGTAGCATCAAGCTAAATCTATTCAATTTAAATAATTAAATATACATGTAGTTCGTATCTTAATTTAACGTTGTATCTTTATTAAGGGATAGTCCTAGTAGTCCTATTTATGAAATTTTGCCCCTACAATATTGTATGTTACAAAATATTGGTAATGTTCCCTAAAAGCCCCATCGATGAGATACATATTTTACAGTAATAAATTGATTAAAATCTATTATTGGGGCTTGGGGCCCACCCTGTGGGGCCCTGTAGCGTCGATACATGCCTTAACGAAATTATGATTAAAATTGATTAATATTTGTTTATTATATTAATATTTAAGTATCCGGGACATCCACTGATCTCGTGTGGATGTTTAGCTGCGGCTCGACATTCCTTCCTGAAATTATTATTTTGTGTTTAAATAACTGTTTTTATACATTTTTTTTTTGTAGTTGTCTCCCTTAAAATGTAACATAATATAATATTTTTTGGATTTATTTAATATCATTTGTTAAGA
>MOOZ01011297.1:771998-799155 GCA_002930495.1 Cecropterus lyciades | reverse complement strand
ATAAATAAAGAACAGAATGCTTCTGTTAAACACAGATGAATTGCTTCTCCCAAGGTCTAAAATGATTCACCTCAAATAAAAGTGTCACACCACTCCACCAAAACACAAGAACGGCGGTGCGGCAGTGGTATCTCTCAGTTGAACCATATTGGATCTACCACCTTGCAAAACAGTTTTGCACCTATTATCTAATTCTGCTTTAAACGTTTAACCCTAAGCGACTTTAACTCTGAGCGACTATACATCGATTTCAGTTAAATATCCTACCCAGAATTGAATTTAGACGACGATTGCCAGAATTATTTTCTTCTTGATACCTAAACTAATAACCGTTACATTTTAACTTCACTTCTTCTTTGAACTATTTAAATGATTCAATTTAAAAAATGATTCCGGATAAAAACCCCAATTTCCAATTCGATCTATAAAATCTATGAAATCCCAAAATAAACGTTCTTCGAAGCAAACATTTCAAGTTCACGACAATACCTACATAACTATAGCATTCGAGTATCTCGCATAGTGTAGTCTCGCATAAATCACTTGCCGCATATTCAAGAAGTTTCCAAATTCCATATTGACCACTTTAGCGGAATATTAAAAGTACTTGTATCGAGCGACGACGCACGGAATGTTATTTTAAGAGGGGACGCTTGCCAAACCGCCCACCATTCGAACACAACGAGTCAAAGACCGAAAAATTACAAATCATCCTAAGAATCAAACCATTGGATACATAGTGGCAAATTTAGCAGAAATTTACGCATGAATACGTTGTAAAATAATTTTAATCTTTATTAAAAACGTTTAAGATGTCAGTTTAATACTAAAGACGTTCGAGTGCATGAGCGAATATGTTTATAGGAAACTAAGTATATTTTTCACGAGCATCAACATCTTTGTTTATTACCGAAATAATGCATATAGATAGATGTGATTTGTAATGAAGAAATCAGTTTGAGTAGGAGAAATAATTCTTTTCCATAAAAAATAACAATATTCTTACTATATTACTAATCGTCGGATTTCGCTGAAATTTGGTACACAGATAGTTTATGACCTGGATTAATACGTATGTATGTATATGAATGTATAAGACACTCATTACCGAGGTAAACAGAACCGAAGCCGACGGAACCGCTGGAATAAGCTAGTATTTTGATATTTTTTGTTATAAGCTGATATAAAGAGAAAATATGGGAAACATACAAGTTTGTATATTTGATATTCCAACAGATTTTGCGATATTTAGTTGGTCTAGTCTCTTTCATAGGTACATATTTGGTTCAACAAATACTAAATTTTGTAGTAAAGTATGGCGAATAGACTTAACAGTCTATTCAATAGAATACAGAATGTTAACACTCATTACCAACATCTACTCTGTTTGCCAAAACAATCACTCAATCGTAGCATTACCTTTAATTAATTTCAAATTAATTGAATTAGGAAATATTAAGTAATTAAATAACATTGTATGCTCGATTGAAACAACATTTCAGTTATTTTAATATTCGAATCGTTTTGTGTTTGGGTCAGAGAGAACAAAACTTACGATTTTAAATCTTTCATAGATGTTACAATGCCATTCCTATAAAAAATATAGATATTATTCATGCTGGTGTATTTTACATTCTTATCAGGCAAACGCCATTAGTGCGGTAATCGCCGTAACAACCATAGACACGTGACTCGGTTTTTTTAATATATGCTGAAATGCGTAACTACAACACGGACAACGTTAAAATAATTCAGTAAAATTGGAAATTTACGTTAATCTCATGTACGACATTTGGCACTATTGCACTAACACATTTCTTAGATTTTTCATGTTTCGACGGCGCAACTTATATGATGACTAAACACAATAACACCTGCGGGAATATAAATCGCCGTCCAAACCACTTTTAGGAGGGACTCGCGTCGTTCGAAACGCATTAAAGCACTAACCTCAAATTGTAAAACTCTGAACCACTATTTTCACCAATTATATTAACAGATCTCACTGAAAATCGAGTACGTTGTTGGACGAAAGTTTAAAAGTCGACTGAACGCTCACGGGCTGGCACCAGCACAACTATACGACACGCTTTTGTGTTTAGCACAATCAGTGTCTTGGCGATGGCGTCACGGACGATCCACCTCGCTACAGCTATTTACTATTACTGAGCTAGTTATTGGTTATGTAATTTTACAAGGATATCGAACTATACAGTGATCAATCGATAAACCTACATAAACTTATTATATAAAACGTATTAGGTATATAAAAGCTTATATGAACGAAGTTCCTATGGTCGAGTGAGGCGAAGGTGAATTTAGTCTTCAGAAAAGGCACCCCATCTGTGGCCCACTTCAGATGAGACACCAATTCAATTTGGGTAGATAAAGATGTTCCAAATCAGTGTCTGTTCCAGGATGCCCGTTTGGAAGCTGGACTCACGACAAGGCAATATCATGCCTAAAAAACGGTCCTAAAAAAGTATAAGAAAATATAGCATATAAGAATTCAGTGTCTGAAATAAGTCTAAACTGTGACCGAGAACATAAGCTTTTGCTCTTCATTACTTACAAGTGATTTAGTAGGAATATCATAATTTCGCTTTCACTCTTATAGATCTCCATCATATGCAAGATCACAGGCGAAATTACGAGTACATAAACTATATACTTAGTCACATAAAATGAGTCATAATACCGTATCAAATCGCGATCCATCAAAGCGAATGAAGCAAATAATTAGACATCCAAATCCTAAAAAAAAAAAATAACACCGACTAGATGAGCACTTAAGACATTACAGCCTTATTTTGATAATTCTACCCTATCAATAATAGGTAAAATTACGTTAATAAATGTACGTTAACAGCACTAAACAGTTGAATTATGGAACTCTACTGCGGAAACCCTGTAATTCTCTAAAGTAATGTAAGTTTTAACTGAATTGCAAAGAAGCGAACTCATTTGTTTTTCACACACTTCCGATCACGAATTATGGTGAACTTTTTATAGTGCGGAAGTAGCAAACGAGTATGCAGCCCACCTGATGGTAGGTGGCTACTGCCGCCCATGGACATCTGTAATTAACCCTAGATAAGATCAAAGTCTCACCCAAGATTAGCCACAGATGCGTTGCTACCCCTGAGGACTAAGATGGAATGCCTCGGAAAAGTATTTCTCCCTTACCACATCCTTCAGACCAGAGCACAACAGAGCATAACACTGCTGTTATTAGGTAAAAATAAGTGTGGCGGTGGTGCTTCCAGAGTCGAACCACAAAGAGTTCTACCACCTTCAAACTGTTTCCTTTTGACTGCACAACTGTTTCCTTTATCATTATCTTTTTGTTGCATTTTCATAAGTGATCAACTGATCACACTAACATTTCCACTCCCGATGATTAAAATGGCCACTTCATATGAAAGTAAGACGGTACGGCACAGCCATTCTTCCACCGAAACGTAAAGAGGCTTTATTAAAAAGTAAATAAGTAAAACATAATTTATACATATTCCTGTAAAATTTTAAAACATTTATGTTTTTAAGAAGTAAGTAAATTACACATTAAGACATTTCTTTACAAACATGAGTAGATATTTAAATGAATTCCGAACACATGATACAACATTCTAAAATAAATTCGGATACTTCGTTGAGAATATTACAGGAAATATGTTTATTCAGCGCTTATTATCAGTTTACTCGGTGAGATAACGCGGCAGATGTTTTGTTTCACAACTTAACTCTAGGAAGATTGAGAAAGGTTGAATAAATGAAGAACAAATCTTTCCGTCACGTTATATTCCGTATTTCATACGTAAAAAAGATTTTTGTTAATCCTCGTCATTAGTCAACGTTATGGAATTTTGCAATGTTTGTTTGTGTAATGCTTGTATATTATAATTTCTGTTTTCATATTTTTCATGATTGTAATACTTATTTTTGCTTTTCAGTTTAAGCAGTAGTGAAAAATCACAACTATTAGCTAATAATACGACTCCAGAAGGAGAATAAAACCATTTATTTAAACCGACTTCCCAAAAAGATAAAGATTATAATATTTTCTATTCGTAATCATATCTACAAAGAGCTTTGACAAAATACATACTATGATAACACAAACAGATACTCATACAAATAGAAATGTTTTACAAAACTATAAAGAGTAAAACTGTGTATTTCTTCTTCCTTAACAAATGTTCGATCAAGATAATGATAAGGGACGATATCTAGCAAGTACACCGGCCTGTCGGCTTACAACAGATATCCTAAATGTGACAGATATTGGACAGCAACGAATTCTTTCAAGATACGGAACGCAAATATACCTAATATCTATAATATGCGTAAGTATTAAAGTTGTTTTGCTTCTCAAAGTTTTATCATGAACAATCTAATACCGACTCTCCCACTGCTAGATCTGGGTTTCCATAGAATAAAAACGCTTTCTTAGGATATATTTTATTTACCACACTACGTATGTCTAAGTGGATAAACAGTTTTTTCCTTTGTAGATAATTCAAGTGATAATTGATTTCTAATACAAGAATGATGCCAAAAAATCTAAGCCATTGAAGCCCGGATTCGGAACTCCGCCCTTTAGCAAAAGTCTTCACATTTGTCTGCTTCTCAATAATGCTAAACATAGATATTTTGACAGGTAGAACTAGTGTAGTTCGACCGGGGAAGTACCACCGTCACACCTATTTCGAACGTGAAGCAGTTGCTTGCAGCTTGCGTTTCGTTGGAAGGGTATGATTGCCAGCTCACTTATACCGACCACCACAGTCCTCGGAAGTAGCAACGCATCTGTGATCGACTTCAGATAGAACCCCTGTTCTATATGAAGTTGCTTACAGATGTCCATGGGCGGAAGTAACCACTTTCCATCAGGTGGACTGCAGGCTCGTTAGCTATTTCTATCTGATTTATATATTTTAAATGTTTTACTGAAATCCACTTACCATGGTCTGAAGCGGTCGGCCTATTCATAATGGGATTATATTTAGAATTCTGTGATCTATATAAAAGGATGCCCTTGATATAATATAATACAAGGCTAATAACAGGTTTGGGTTTTAAAGGGCATCCTCCGGGGTACGTTAAGGTTTTAACGGGGAATTAATGTTTCAATATACAAATAGGTTTGTACATCGTTTAAAGGTCACTGGGACCATGTGCGATGATAATATATTGACGACCAATAATCCTATTTATAAGTATTCTCATAAGGTGTAGCTTTGGACCCATTTAAAAGTAAATTATTAGACAAATTTACTTTTTTAAGTCAAAAGGAAGGAATAAATAGTTATAAAAAAGAATCCACGCAAGGAAATCACGTGTATCCTTTATAACTAAGGTATACTAATAAAAACTATATACTAATATACTATGATAGGGTATAGGGTAACTTCTTATAAAATGTAGAATAATGTTATTGTTAACCTCGGTATCTAACTTCTTCAAATAGCTGTCGTACTTATCTTTTTATAGTTCATCCACGACCTATTTAAACTGACTTTTTCTCATACCCAGCCAGTAGTGTTCAAACAGAAGTCTAAGTAATTGAGTCTTCACTGTCCGGTATTAATGACAAGCCTTTGTTAGTGGTGTCAATTAACATGTTACCACATAGGTAGAGGGGTTCGGGTAACATGGTCATTAGCTCATGATTCCATGGAAAATGATATCCATTTGAGTAAAATAAACATACCCAACAGTTTTAATAAATTCTTAAAACCTCCTTTTACGTTTCCTTGACCAAGTCAATAAAGTTACGTTAGTCATAGTTAGGGAAAGCGTAAACGATATATATTTGTTCTATTTCAAGACCAATAAAAATTCCCATTCAGTTCAATTACCAGAGCTACCTACTTAGTAATAATGCAAGTTGATATGAAATAAGATAATATATTATTATAATCAGCTGCGTTTCGTCCTGTTCATTCGACGTTAGTGCATGGCACCCTAATTTTTGTTTATGAATAGACCATCATAACAGTCACTCTCGTCGACCGGCAGTCAGCTGATGTGAGCGATCGATCGGGCCGTGGGGTTATGAGGAGCGTGACCGGACGAGACGTACCGCGGCACAGTGGTTAACTGTATGGTACAAACAAACTATTCGGTTCCAATCCTACATATATACAATTAGACTCTTTTCTAAATCTGCAGTAAAAATTTAATTTTATAACTAATGAACGAACTACCACTAATTTTCACATAGAATTGACCAAATTTTATTAAATTGGCGACTCCATATATCACGCCATAAAAATTATGTACATGTATGAAATGGCGTAGCAAATTTTCATAGAGATGGCCTAATCGGCAACAATTTCACTCAGTGGATTTTACCCCAGCTCCGATTTTACCCCAACTAACTTGAATGATAACAAATAGCACATTATTTAAAGTGTTACAAACGAATTTACCTTTGCGGAATAAGGATATGGTGTACAAAACACCACATACACAATAACTAATTTTAAATAAACTTAATAATAAAATAACTGCTAGGAGGTAAACATAAAGGTACTCACAAAGTGGTTTAAAAATATCTATTTGTAAATATTTCTCAAGATATAAAGTTTATTTCCAATATATTTCCGCTAGCTGCGTGGTTCAGATGTATCTTAAATAGGCATTAATAAAATAGGTACTAAAACCTAGAATCAAGAGACAAACAATAAAAACACTGCGGCAGACGTATATTCAGCAAACACATATAATTGTGACAGACTAACCTATGCGTTTGCTGAGATGCGGGGTGACTCTGCCCGGTTCCTCTTCCTCCACATCTACGTCGAAGGAAAACGGGAAGCTCTTCGTGGAGCCCACGAACCCGGCCGCCATAACAACAGGCTCAGAACGTTTCAGCGACACATCCGCCCGGTAGGACTAACGGCACGGCCGATACTGAATGAATACTGAGCTAACTCGCTGGAAGGACACATTGACTCAGCGATTCGCGTTTCATATGAACGCGCTCCTCTACTCGGGTTGCGGACTAGCTGTTGGGATAACAGGATTTATCAATGTGTCACCTGATTAGACAATAGTTGGTAATAATACTAGATCCCTTGAATAAATCTAATATATATAAGTTGATACATATATATGACTTGCTGAAATATAATTTGCCACGTTTTCCTACGAACATATTGTGTTTTCCAATAATATTGGATCTAGACATTTGGAGATAGAGTAGGGTTGTAACGGAGGCCATCTTAACGGAGGCGGATGCGGAAGATAAGAGGTTCGCCTCTGCGGATGCGCAGGTTAACGAAGACGGAGGCGGAGATGAACTTTACATTTGATGGTATATCTCTATCAAAATAAAGATATTCATCTAGTTGCAAGATGTAGCGCCCGCGTCGCCTAGCGTTCCTACGTTTATACACCTAATTAACGTTTATACACCAACGTAAATAAACCTCCGTCAAAACTCCGCGAATATTTTGCGGAGGCGAAAGCGGTTCGATTTTTTTGCGAAGTTCCGCAATAACGGTGGCGGAAGCGGAGTTCCGTTAGAACCTTAAGATTAAGTGCCTTATTAATCTTGTTATTAACTTTCGCTTTACTTTTTTAAAAGATTTTTTTCTCATAAGAGATGTTGCAACTTGTAGCTCAGCTCTACACCTATGTGAACCTGTAATACTGTTCAATAAAATTCACCAGATATAGTAATTTATGTCAATTGCATAAAAATAACTAACTTAAAGCCGATTTTGTCAACACATACAGTTCGAAGTTAAAGATTTGAATAATAAAGTTAAGTTTAATTACTAATTGTAAGTCTAAAACACTAAAATAACTTACTCAAGTACTTAGATCCAACTCTATTTCTTATCTTAAATAAACTTTTCAAATCAAATTGTTTCGGAATCGCGGTTTTTATAAAACCGGCCCTATTAAATATGAAAGTAATTTTGCTTTTAAATGCCCTTCAACTATTATGGAAATGATTTGAAGACTGAAGGACCTAGCACAATAACATTATCACGTGAAATAAATGAACTACCTATTAAAATATTATATTTTTAAAAATAACAACGCCCTCTGTTATGTAGTAGCTTGTACTAAATTGTAAAACACCGCAACGCCATCTATTAGCACGTACTAACATAATTCTCCGACGCTATCTGTTGGTAAAAAATACTTGTCATAATTTTTCGTAGCAACTAAAAATGATGCCGAATTGTATTAATAATGCCATGTATTACCCACAACAACATGCTAATTAAATATCATATTTCATATTAGGCAGGCAATATAATGGACACTAAATTCAAAGAATAAAGCATATTTATTCTTTGAATTATATTATTCTGATTAAAGAAAGTTACCTACGACCAATGTTTACGTTTTGCCGCATAAAAGGAATGATTCTATAGTAATTACACAAACCATGTTGCTCCACTGACAACAGACAAGAACACTTATATCATATTGACATTACGTAAATTGTCAACATAATTTATTCATTATTAAAAAGAATCTAAAAGAAACAAAAAAGAGAATAAAGTTGTCTTTTAATTTTGATTAACACAAATGTGACAGACAAAATCATATCTTTCTATACAAGATTGCTTGAAGAATTTAGTAAATGTAAAGTTAATGAATCTTTAATCTATAGATCTATTCTAAATTAAAAATTTGGTAACTTATAAAGTTGGAGATTTGTATAATAAAAACGCCATTTTGTTTAAACAATATTGATGTTCCAGTGTTTATTAAATTAACTATGGCTATGGCTACATGACTACTTCATTCACTTCTTGGCCTGAACGGGTTGCTCATCGATGGGGTCCAACTTGGGCTCATCGAACTTGAAGCTGGGGAATGAAGTCATGTCAGTACCAGCGCCACCACCGTACATCTTCTCCAATTTTTCGAGCTCAGTTTTCAATTCTTTCTCAATGGATGGGCTTGGATCTACAAGTTTGCCACCTCTGGAATATATAAAGAAAGTGAATTAGTACAAGATATTCCCCAAGATATGGTTTCCCCTTGACTCTAGCTGCTTGAGTTTTTCAACACAGTAAAGAGTATCCAAGTGGTAAATCAGATCATAAACTACCGGTATACCAAATTTCATCCAAATCCAATCAGTTGTTTTTACATGTAAGAGTATTTATCACCCATCTATCATCACCTACAGGAGTATTTTAGAAAACATATAGAATTAAAAAACATTTAATATGTCAGCGTTCAAGATGCAGATGGGATTTAAATTTTTATTACATAAATATAGCATTGTATCAAAACTTTATCAAAAATTACAACCAACAATGATAATATTTATGAAAAAGTCTTAAACAATATAGACAATTAGGTATAATTTTTGCTTTTTGTGAATGAATGCATTCTTTTTTTACACAAGTTTCATCCAGTTGTGCCAATCCAAAAGCGAGACACAGCATACAAATAAGTGCCTTACTTAGAATAATGATCCAAATTAGAATTTATTCAAGAACCGATAGTTCGCCGAGTATTGTAAAAATTCGGATTCACTTCAGTTTTTATCACCTAATAACATAGTGTTAATTTAAATGTAGTTGAAATAATGTCACCGAACATACGAGCTCTTTTGCTTGTATTCTCTGATTTTGTCAAGGAACAACTGCTGGATGGGATCGGAGGCCTTCTGCGCTGCAGCCAAGTTCCTAGTGATGATGACGGAGGCGCGAGCCGCCCGTAGGCTGCCGAACAGTGAAGAAGTGAGCATCTGAAAAGTCAACCTTAACCTTAAACCAGTTACATAACTGCGTAAGAAAAATTCAAAGTAAAAATGTCAGATTACAATATAAAGATACATCTCAAACTGAGAACTATTAAATTATAGCACGAATAATAAATTTAAAGCTTAAAACACAGAAACTATACCTTTTTATTTTTTCGACTCAATCGAAAATTTGACAGACAGCTCAACTCAAAATGTTTTTTTTTTAATATTGGTTTCACGGTGAGGACCTTGACTTCTTGCTTTTCAGCCTTATACGAAATATAAAAATTCCACAGATATAGCATGCGTTTTAAAATTGATTGACACTTCATGAAGATAATAAAAACAAAACAAAATATATAAACGGAACGATGTAGAAATATAAACTTTATCGTATTTTGGACTAACACTTGTTGATTAACCACATGTTATAGTTTCTTTGAAATGTTTTGGTTCTTAATGAATTATTTAAAATTTATCCAGAAGTAATAAAGTTTATTTATATGAAAATTAGTGACCTTGATTTGAGGTTTACACTAAATTGTTGTAAATTTAAGACTAGCAAATCATTTAAATGGAATATTATAAATTCATTTCAAATACATCATATAGGTAATACTTCTGAAAAAAAAAAGATACTTCCGATTTTCAGTCTTTGGTTTATGGATTCCCGCCATTTTTTCGCGCGCGTGCTTTACGATCGCATTAAATCAATTTAAAGTTGAAAGTATCATTTCAGTCATCCTAAATAAACATGGAAATCAATGACATAAATAAAGTTGCTACCAGAAAAAGAATTAATGCAGAAGCCGAAAAACTGCGCGAGAAAGTTTCTCGTGAAACTGCTAAAATAATAAAATTAAAGGTAAGTTGTTTTTTAATTTACTGTTTTTTCTTGACTACAATGCTTTTTATGTACCACTACTGGACTTTGGTCTCTTCCCAAACTGGGGTATGCCTGAAGTGTATTCCGTCGGGGCATAATGTATATTGTTAAAAGTCCAACGACATTTACCTACTCATTTGATAACAACAAGAATCGATGGCTACACGTACAGCGGTCATCTATCTATTGGTTCTTAGTAAAATAATTTAATTTTAGACCTCCGATTGAACATTTACATCTTACAAAATATTCTGGCGTGATAAGTAAAACTGACAGCATCGGCAAATTGAGGACAACACTCAGAATAAACAAATTAATTGTTCACACTTAGATAAATATAATTTGTAGTTTTTTCACGAATCGTAATGAACGATATTGCAGGTAGCTCAAGACACAGCATATTGGGACCTGAAGGAAAAGCTGCAGCAGGTGGAAGCCAACCACGAGAAGCTGCAGCAAAATATGGTAGAGGTGCAAATGCAGCACGAGGCCATCTCGGGCCAGTATCAGGAGGAACTGCGGCTCCGCCCTGATACATTAAATAAGTACGATGACACTGGTTATCGAAGTTATTATTTTACCTCATTTTATTTACTTAGATGTTAAGATGACTTAAGTTCACCGAACCTACTCGTCGATTTTTTATTCAGTTATTGAACACGAAGTACGAAATGTCATTCAAAGAAAAAAAATATATCTATTACTTTTTCTGGCTGTAATAACAACAGACTGAGCAGCACTCGCGCCATCTGCGATGTTCTGGAGGACTACAGCGAGCGTCTGAAAGACACGCTATCCAGGTGCAAGGCGGACCAGACTGCGCTATGTGAAGCCTACCAGCGCTCTGGGCAGCTTGTGAGGGAGATCAAAACTAAGCAAGTTGAAGCAGGGGAGAAAAATCGATCCCTTATTGAAGGTCTGGAGGAGAAGGGTATGCATTGAATCAGTTATAACAGCTTACATGGAATAAAAACAACCATCTGCCATATATCAAAACTATACAGGTTAAAGTAAGTGAAACTTTTTAATGGCCTTAAAGGTAGGGGAGAAAGGTAAGGGATCAATAACTACTTACATTAGAAAAGGAAAAAGACATACAAGTGATGCGCGTATTATGCGGCGTAATGCAACTCTAACGACAGGTACATGATATACCTTGTAATAAAATAAGTAAACAAACTAACTTTAAATAGGTAGTAATAATAATGGTAATAGACAGTAATTACTATATATCGTATATACCATATCGTATGTACTATAAAAACGGCAATGTAGTAAGGTACAGTATAATGATCGTGAATAGGAGTTAGATAAGAACAGTAAGTATTTTAAACACCCATTTAAGAGAATGTTAATGTTTCCAGTAAAGCTAATGAGCGGACATCAAAACCAGTTGCTGCAGTTCTTCACGGCCGCAAAACAACAAGCTGACACCGAAATAGCCGATTTACGCAACAAGCTAACATCAATTACCGCGCACAAAGACGAACTCGTTGTCGTCCAGAATGAACTTAACAGAAAACTAGATCAATTGAAATTTGATATTGAACAGGTAGTATTCGTAGTAAATACCTACGAATGTTTTACTAGATTATTCCCGCGGCTCCGCCCGCTTCGGTTAGATTTACCACGGTTATGAGCATCCCATGTGTTGATCCAGTTCCTAAACTATTTTTCAGCGAGTCCAACCACACATGTATATATATATAATTTATTTATAATATTAGTAACATTAAACTTGCAATATTTTAATCAATAGTGTTTTTAGAAAGAGCAGTTAAATGCGAAGCTTTGTGCTGATATGAAAAAATTGATGCAAGATTTCAACAACCAAGCCGCCGAGGCTCGTTCTATGCTCGCAAAGCAGGATAATGAGTAAGTAGTAGATATAAAAATAAAAACAGATTTCCTCATCATGGAATATGTCGACTGAATTATTTCTTTTGAATAATAGATTAAAAGAAAGAAATGAAGAAAACGAATCCTTGAAGACAGCCTTGAGCAATCAGGAGCTGTTTACTAAGACAATTTGCGAACAGAACAATGCGCTTCAAGAAAAGATCGCGGTTCTAGAAGACGAAAAATGTGCATTAGTAAAAGTTAAAGACGAATTGAAATTGCAAGTCGAGGTGAGTAAAAAAAATATGAACATTTGACAAGCTTCGATGAACATGAGTTTCTAAGATTGTATTTTGGTTCTAGGAAACGTCGACTTTGAACAGAAACCTTCAAAGCAATATTACGATTTTAAGCGATGAGAAGCAAAAGCTGCTGCAAGAAGTTCAGGGTACCATAGAGGTAATATTATTACAAATAAAAATATGAAAATATTGTAATATTATTCACATTACCACATAATTATTATCATCTAATTCTTTTGACAGGTCCAAACTAAGTTGGAACAAGAGATAAAGGATTTGAAAACAGCTTATTCTAAACTAGATGCAGAAAAGACCGATCTTCATATTAAACTCAATAAAGCCATAGAAGAATCTTCTAATCAAGCCATTGAAATCGAGAAACTGACAGGACAAAACATTTTACAGGAGAAAAAACTTGCCGAAATGGAAGCCAATTTCCAAATCCACAAGTAAACAAAACTTTCTTGGACTCACCTTGTTATAGAATGGACATGGACTCACCTTGTTATAGAAATTGTTATTTAAATTTTAATGTAAGCCATGAATTATTACTACTGTTTCAATATTTTTAAGTTTCATTCAAATATTTTTAGGGATATTTCCGACACTAAAGTCAAGGAATTGAATAGTTTGATAGAAGACAAAGTAAAGGAGATAGACTCTAAAGCTTCCACCGTCAATCAGCTAATGTCTGAACTAAAGACTAGTACGGACATAAGGTCCAAATTAGAACTCGGACTACAAAAGATGTCGAAGGAATTTGAAATAGAAAGGGAATCAGCCCGAGAGAAGGAAAAGAAGATGGCAAACAACATTGGACAGCTGGAAAATGCAGTTAGGGTAAGTACTATTGTTTGTAGGATACTTTTTACATCTGAAGTCGTTTTGTATACCAAAATATGTAATTAAACAATAATTTGTTACAGAACAAGGATGATGAACTTTCCAAACAAATGTCTATTATCTTGGAGATGAGAAATGAAAAGGTATGCATAAGCAATGCAAATACTATATAATAACACTAAAGCTTCTAAAATAAGCACAAATTTCAAGATATCATCTTCAATGGACTAAAGATAATGTTATTATTTCACAACCGTCGTATAGGAGCGTCTTCAGGAGAAGATCCAGAGTATGCAGAATACGATCGACAACATCCAAAAGGAGCTGACGCGGCCGTCTCCGAAAGCTGACTCCGCGACCCGCGAGCAGCCCGAACAGGACGACAATGCTGTTATGCTGACACCCTCAAACAAAGTTGATAATAGCATATTTATTTATACGACTCTAATGTTCCCATATACCCATATAATCATAGTTGATAGTAGAAACCTTAGGGCCTGCTCATACCATCGGAAGGCTCGTAAACAGTAGATATATTTTTATGCCTGCACTGCACGTACTGCTGCTTTTTTCTACCGAAGACAATCATCATTGAAATTTCAATTATAAAATTTATATCGTAATGTTTAATAATTATCATTTTCGTCCCAAGAAAAAATCCTCTGCCATAAAAGCAAACGAGCGTGCAGGCCTTAAAAACAAACGTAGATTCGAGCAGTACTAGGGCTGTGAGGAATACTGAGCTATACAAATTATTACATTTCAAGTAATGACTACAGACAACCGTGCTAGATATATATAACTGGAAGACTAATTTACGATATTAATTATTCTAATAGTCTTACAATCGATTAAGTCGAAATTATCCTATGAACGGGCTATTCTATGTTATGTTGCTTTAATATGAAGTATTAATGACTCTGAATTTATTCTGACATTGGTAACGCTTTGCTTGGCACTTTGGCATTTCTCTGTTTTGTGTTAAATTACAGCAAACTCAATTAATGCAGCCTACGTCTCCTATACTATCGAATATGACGGAATTCGCCAAACCACGCGCGCAAGAGCCCAAAATCGATAACATGATATACAACTTGTTTAGTGACAGCAGTATGGACGGAGATTCTTTGGATGTAAGTGAACCATACTTTTTACTGAATGTGGTTAAGAACAAATAATCAAGTATTCCGCTTATAAGTAATTTTCGTAAAGACGTAATTTTCTTTTTGACGTTAACATATCTCTCACATTTATTCGACCAATGACATTCTGGGGTTCTTCGATTCCTTATGATGCGAGTTTTCTTCTGATTTTCTATAATTCCGAAAGTGTTTATGCCTCAATTGAGACGACACTTGAAGTCGTAGTAATACTTTGAAAGCTATAATTAAATCAACATCTAGATAAACGCATTTTCATTAATTTACAATTTTACATAACGCTAATGTTAAACAACCGCGAACATGTCCTTTCTTTAATCTGACGACGTTACAGACAAAACAAACACACGGCAAAATCTTGCAGACATGTTCCACTATCGTGCGTTCGAACATTGTTAATGGATTATTATTCTCTAAGTTATTAACGATTCAAATCGGACGATATATTGGTACACAAGGAAGTTCTAATCAAAACATCATAACAATGTCGTTCATATTTCTGGTGTGTTACAGTCGTCGGAGGTGACCCGTCGCTTCAACGCGCTAGCGCGTGGCGAACGCTTGGCGCCGGTACCGCTGGCCGCTCTTAGGCGCCGTTACGATAAAGAGGTAAGTTATTGCTAAAAGCAATCGCTACAACAATACGAAGCAGAAGAACGCTAAAAATTCCTAACATGTTCAAGACCACTATGATTTTCACGAATGAACGATGCGCGCGTATTTTTTACAAAGTACTTTGAGCGCTCCTGGCTTGTTGGAAGCACCGCGATAAAAACAAGAAAAAGCAGGGCGTGTATGTGACACTGCACGTCTTACTGATATAATTTTTTATGTAAATTTATCCTACGAATATACATATAATACCATAAATTTTATTTTGATTCCAGACACGGAAGTCTATCTCAAAAGTGAAGAGTGATTTAAAAAACAAAGAACGTACATTCGTCAAAAATAAACGCCTCGACAATAATTCGAAGAGAGCTAAATTCAATAATAATAACTAATTTTTTATTTTTATTTCTTAATTAAATCTCTTGCATATCCTTAATATTTAACCCTATGAGATTAAATGTTAGAATGAAGTGTTAAGTTTGATATTTTTTTGTAATTTAATAAAGAAAATACAATTATTATGTACTTTTTCTTATGATATTGAAGTAGCAAATGAGATTGCAATCCACCTGATGGCAAGTGGCCACTGTCGTCGATCTATATCTCTAATTAATCCCAGTTAAGACCAGCATCTTATATGAGGTTAGTGACGTTGCTACATCTGACGACCAAGTTTGAACGCTTCGGATAAATATATCTCTTTTACTACACCCGGCACACCGTTTTGACCAAAACACAGCAGCGCTTGACACTGCCGTTAGTAGGCAGAAAAAGGTGTGGTGGTGTTGTCTCCGGAGTCGAACCACAAAAGGATCCATTACCTTCAAAACGAAAAAAGATGTCAAGATAATGTTTAAACCAACAGGGCTAACAGCTTTTTAGCAAATAAACGAATAAATAAATATTATCTTTATAGGACCTATTTTCAATACGTGATATTTATTTTTGAAATGCCTAATATACAGCATAGACAATGTAGAACAAATGACAATTATCTTTTAATAGCTGACAGTAACTTCGACGTCTTTGTCAAATGTCAAATTCTCAATTGACGTTGATTCGCCGACTTGCATGTTTGTTTGGTTACAAAACTGAATGATTATTAAAATATTCAAAATAAATCAACTACGAAGTGAAATGATCACTTCAACAATTACATAGACAGTATAACTGGTAGAAGTAGGGTAGCACTATGGAGCGAGGTAAAATGTCGTCGAGTGGCCGCGGCGGTAAGAGTAAGGCGCCACAACATCCTCAGGACATATTTGCTCTGGGTAGCAAGTCCACCGTAGTGGTATCTAGAGATTCCGAGAAAAGGAACATTCATAAGCCGTCAACGAGTGGTATGTATATGTTTCAAGTACCTTATATTGCATGTGTGTATTTATAACAACACCCATCAGTGGCCAGTCACTGGAGCTAAAGTCATCCTAAACACCCCTGTTCAATTTAAAAAACTGGCTATTAACTTTCATTTAAAATGTTCTTCTGGAGCAATAGCAAGCAACTAGCATTTTTAAACTGCATTATATTGGATTCACAATTGTTTTGGAGATTCATAGTAAATATTCAACCAATAGCAATATTGGAGTAGTATCCTCCACATCAAGTCTGTGTTGTATCCCTGTATGACTGAATGCCAGTTCACTTTCGCATTAGGCGACTATTTCAATCCTAAGGACTAGCGACACAACTATGATTGACTTCAGATAAAACCCCTATGCTATATGAAGTTGCTTAAAGATGACTATGGGCTGTGGTGACTACTTACCATCAGGCTTATCATACTTGCTATACTTTAATGTTAAAAAAATATACTTCCTCCATTTTGGATTATACATACAAATGTGATAAAACTGCTTCCTCTCATACTTACATTTAGCAAGTACTTTTGTCAATTTAATTAGTTAAAAAAATATACCTAAATTTTAAAGTAATTGTAATTTTTTATTTTCCCATTTAATACCAATTAGAAATATCGAGACCAATTATTACAGGTGTAGAACGCAAGAGGGATACTGCAGGATTTGGGTCCCAGCCACCGAGTAAGAGAGCTAGGATAGGATCACCTGCTGAGTCTGTCGCTGGGACTTCACTGGAAGTGGACCCCGTTGACCTAGTGCCCAATGTCTTACAAGCACTAGACACTCATAATTCTGACAAATTGGTGAGTTTAAAGTCACATTTCACTATTTGTAATAAGATTATAGAAGAAGAATAACTAGCCTTTTATGTCCAAGCTTTTGTATGTCTACTGTCATATACTATAGTTACATTTTATTTATAATATGTCTCCCAGTTCAATGTGCCCTTACTGTATAGACTTCCTCCAACATCCATCACTGCTTTCTATCAGTTGCTTCTGTTAATTAAAAAAGAAAGAAAATTATTGATATGCTCAAATTATTCTTGTTTTCTGCTAAATACTTCACCTGATAACTGTTCTATTTGCAATACCTATAGAACGTAAGGACAATAAGTGCAACAACTTCTATTTTTGTTTACAGCTGGGCCTTTTAACTGGATCTATAAGACTATTGAAATCACAGCGCTCAAAACCAGATCCAATATTATGCATGAGTATGCTCTACCTAACAAAAATACGTCCAAACATGTTTGCCCATGAGACTGTGACTCAGTCTCTGTGCACTCTACTGAAGAGGGAGCAAGGTGCTGCTTTCAAGAGCAAAGGGAATCCTTTGGTTTTTGTGTTGGCATGTAATATGTTGTACGCTGGACACAAAGACAGTAGCAACTGGCCAGATACTTTTATTAAGGTATGATGTTTTGTGCATTGTGATATATTTGTATTAATTAAAATTTATATAAAAAGAAATGTGCAACAAACAGCAGGAATGGAACTCCGTTAGTATAGTAGTAGTTCCAATAGAAGCTATTGTATTACGTGGTAGTATAATTTTCTTACGATTCAATGATCGGTTTCCTTAATTGTTGTTTAATAAAATAGTAAAAATATATTTCTTTCATTGAAAAAGTATTTTTGAAATTGAAATAGGATTATGAATTATGGGTATAATTTACAATTTTTAACATGTAATTATTTTACTTTAAGACTGAGACTTTAATTTTCAATGAACCAATTACCCATTTGATTTTTCTGTTTTGATGTCTTGCAGCATGGCCCTTTTCAACTGTTGGGAGTAGAGTAGTGCAAACAATAGATCATGTCAATATAATTTACTACTAGTATTAATTTATTACATAAAATAGAGATAGTAAAATATTTTTGCTCTTATCTTAAATTACTAATGTATTAACTGATATTTACAGAAAATAGAAACATGAAATTACAAGTTTTAGACCCTTGACATTCCTTATTCAGAGAAAATATATAAAATCATTCAAAACATTGTGTCTATATAGGTATATATAGAAGATGCATTGAATGAGCGCTGGTGGGTGGATTGCTCGTGGTGCAAGTGCCTGGTGGAGAACATCGTGACCGCGTTCGGCACCAAGCAGCCGCCCGCGCACCTCATACCCGGCGACACCACGCTTGGTGAGACATCACACATATACACACAAACATGACATTTGGTATAATGTGATACTTGTGAACAAGGTTTCCTACATATAAATTCGAAAGGTGGTAGATTCTGTATGACTTGGAAAGTACCACCATAGGCAGCAGTGTTACTGCAATGGTTTTTTGTTATTTCAATCTAAATAGTCACACTTTAACAATGATCACTTTGGTATTTTGCAAGCTTGTTATTGCAATGCAAAATAAAACAAGAAATTTGATTTGATGCTTAAAAGCCGTAGTTTAATCGAGACCTAACATACAAATAAAATAATAATTCCTAGTGTTATGCTACCTATATCTGGACAGACGGTAAAAAAACTCTGTAAGTAAATACATAATAAGAAATGTTTTTTCTAGCCATTTCCTATCCTAAAATTCCTCTCACACCTGAAGCATTATCTTTTGTTTATTTGTGTTGTTTTATGCCATGTTTTATTTTATTTTTATTTTTTCCCTTACATTTTTGGTTTATGTTACTAATTATTTTAGGCACAATGTCTCCATCAGGGTCCGGATCTCCACTTATGGGTTCCAATGAGGAGGAGATTGACATCACTGATTTGGAGTACTCAGTATATCCAAGGTAAGATGATGTATATTAATTTAAGATTTCTCACCTCTGTCAACTCATTACTGTTTTAGAACAGTATTATTTTAGTATTAGTACTAAGCATATATAAAATGATATAAGACTAATATTATCGCAGAATCGATATATTATAATATGTAACGGGTACTCATGCTCATGCAGTTTTACGCTAACAAAGTCAGATTGAATCTGGAGAGATATTTTGTATAAAATAGTTTAGTGTGTTGTGTAAAGATTTTTTTTGAAGAGAGTTAACTAGGTATTTTTTATTCGCTGCCACACTTTATTTGTAGACCTATTGGTGTTCACATTAGTGTGTTTTAGTTCGACGGGTATAATATGATAATTGCATGAAACCCAACTTGTAAAGTATAGCAGAGAAATGTATCCTATTTCATATTCTTGTATGAATAATCACCCTCTTTTTAAATCCTAAATGAATAAGCCTGTGGAGTTGTCTCCTTGGTTGGTTAGAGGAATAGGCCTGGGTAGGTAAATTAAAGAAGAAATACTGTGCACTGGTTTATTGTTTGTTTCACTTACATATATAACAGTCGGCTATGCACGACGGGGGCAAAGAGACAACTGCGGCGCGTGAGGCGACATGCTTGCGTCAACAGTGTGTCCGTACAACATCCCCTTTCTTAAAAAAATATTTTTTTAGTACATGAATATTGAAAACAAAAAAAAAATTACAATCTATATACAATCAGTCAACCTAATAAGTAGTTAATCAAATTAATTGTCTAAAAATTTTAAATGTCGCTGTATGGTAGGTATTCGAGTAGTTACGAATCCGTCGAAGCACTGGTGTTGGAGGCCATCAAAGAACAACTGCAGCGCCGCGCCGCGCCCGATGCCATCGGGAAGGGCTTCCTCAAGTTACTATCCGCCACCTGTGGCTTCCCTGAGGTTTGTATTATTCTGATGGACTATGTATATTACTAGTAAGTCGTATAATATTTTATTATATAATATCTGTAAATTTTAATGTAGGAGTTCTGGTTGAAGCGAATATCGGTCTTTAATTTGTTTTTAAACCAATGTAGTTTGTATATATGGATGGACAGATAATTAAAGGGATACGAAAGCAACTACGTTGCCATATTGTATTAGGTAGCATTTTAATAATTACAATCATATTATGCAATGCGTTCTTTAAACTTTAATGCTATACATAAACATACCTGGTTGTAGCCTTTTCATTTGTCATTGTTGGATATGGCTCTTTTCCTGTAATTGGGAGAAGTGGATTGGTGAAGAAAGTAGTGACCATCTTGATTTGAATGTTCTTAAACCCTCCATAAGACCTTCGACTAAGCTTATGAACATCCGAGTAAATAAAAGAATGTCAATAAGCATATGGTGTCGTTCGCACGCCGTAGATCCGCATGATAGCGGCGTCCCGGCTGGAGGCGTGGCTGCACTCGGGCAAGCTGTGGCGCGGCGCGCAGGAGCTGCTGGCGCACGTGTGCGCGAACGCGGCCGCCGCCGGCCCGCACGCGCCGCGCGACCACGAGGTGCTGGCGCAGCTGGCCCGCATGCGCCTCAAGACCAAGCCGCTGCAGGCCGCCTACCAGGCGTGTCTCAGGTACGGGCAGGACCTGCTGGCCTAACCGAGAACTCCAGTCCTGATTGGCATCCATCCGGGCACTGACCGCTTACAAAAATGTGACGTTAAACTGACGAAATTAACAAATGGCACCGTTGTATTCTAAAGCACGAATCCGCACATGTACAAACTCCTTTTTAAAGTATTCGAGTAGGCCCACTCCCCAGGAGTGATGACATAACTTGGTGGGAAACTTTTATTTGGCTAAATAACGTAGGATATAAACTTAGTCGTTGAAATCTATGTATATTTAAATAAATAAAACTGAAACGCATTTTCTTAACCATGAATATAATTAAAAGCCAATGTGCCTACGAAAAATATCAATATACAAAATTTTGAAGTAATGAAATCGCAATGAACATGACTGTCTTAAATTGAAATGATTTGGAACTGCAAATAATTCTTGCGCAAATATTATGAAAACTTAAAATAAATTATAAACGTTATGGTTACATTTTTTAAGAATGTATCTAAGTAAACCATCAAATAGTTATACAATATAGCTTTATGTATCGTGTTTCAGGGAGATGGTGTCGGACAGCCCGGCTCTGCTGCGTAGCGTGGTGACGCACACGATCTACAACGAGCTGTCCAACGTGCGCTCGCCCAACAACATGGCGGTGCTGGCCGCGCTCATACACGCGCAGCCGCAGCAGGTGCCCGCCGCCATGGCTGACACCTACCAGGTACGTGGTTAAGGGAACGTAAGAGTGATCATGTTAATCTTATATATAAAATTCTCGTGTCACAATGTTAGTTGACTTACTCCCTCGAAACGGCTTTACCGATTTTTTCAAAATTTTGTATGCATATTCAGTAGGTGTGAGAATCGGCTACTATTTATTTTTCATGCCCCTAAGTGATAAGGGTAAACATTTTTTACTAATTTTTGGTCATTTTTTAGTTTTTATTTTTCTATAATGTGGCATTAAAAATACATACAACCTTAAATTTTTAGCCTTTTATCACCAACCCCTAGTTTTAATAGCCATTTTAGTATTTTAATCATTTATATGGCAAAACATCGTTTGCCGGGTCAGCTAGTGTTTATATACTAATAACATTATAATTATAATGGGGTCAAATTCGATCTGGAATAAATGTAAACAAACCATAAAAATTCCTATGTAGGGTTATCACCAACTTACGCGAATTTGTACACAAATGCATTTTATATTCAACCAAAGTATGCATTAAATTTTCTCCAAGTAATTTAATTAAGAAAAGTTTATTAACTAATAAGGACCAAATGCAAGGTAATATGGTAAAAGCGGTCAAACAAAAGTTAATTACCATTATCGTCATGTAATTCCATGAAGGGAATTGCGAACTACGAAATTATTATATTATTTTAATGTTACCGTTCTGAATACAAAATCCTTAAGGCTAGACAAGAGTTTGCTATTAAGTGACTTGCTTTGCAATTTGCTTGTATTATTTTCTGTAATAAAGTCAAGAAGTCCCTCTTTGCGGAGGCGGATGCGGGAGCGGAGGTTCAATTTTTTGCAGAAGTTCCGCAGTAACGGAGGCGGAGTTCCGTTACGTAATATCTTTCAACATGCCTTATATGTAGTACAGAAATTGATATAACTATTTTTGTATAAGACTGAAATAGCAAATTAGTATGCAATCCACCTAATGATAAGTGCCCCTGGCACCCATGAACATCCGTAAACAAATTCACATAGATCAGACTGAGACTGTCGCCTCATATGAAAGTGTGCTAGCCTATAATCGTAGCGTGTTTAATTTTCATACTTTCAAAACGGGAAAGGTTTCTGACAGTTCTACATTAATAATAAACACCACACGGTACGTCCGCGTGATCCGTGCAGGAGCTGCTGCTACGCGCGGAGGACTACCTGCGTCCGCTGCGCGCGCTGACCCGCGAGTGCGTGCGCGCGGCGCGCCAGGACTGCGCCGCGCTGCTGCCGCTGGCGCGCGCGCTCGCCGCGCCGCCGCCGCACGACCCGCCGCAGGAGGTACGCGCCCACTGCCCGCTAGCTTCGTGTTATTGTCACACATGATGACAATAAAAGGAATCACTTTCTTAAAGGACTTTTTTAAAGCCAGGATTATTAAAGGGACGTAACATTTGTGATTGTCCTGTTCTAGTAGAAATTTGTTACTTATTAATTCGCTAAACGATTTACCACTTTACTGGGAGTAGTGTTAACTTCCTGGAATTTAAAGATCAAATTTTGAGTTCGGTCACTTTCATTCTGTGTTCAATATATAATACACTTTTTGTGAAGTTTTATTAAATAACAGAAATAATTAACAGAAGTAAGTTTCATTTATTTTTTTCTCGTCTATTAGTACGACCATTAAAATAATACAACATTTAAACCCATCATTACTTTTACTAAGTGACAATTTATTACATAAACATATTTAGAACACTGAGTTAGCAACTATGCGTTGTCAATCGTTAAGAATTCCTTTTATAAAATAGACTAATGATTCCCAGATCCGCGAGCGCGCGTTCCAGTCGCTGGCGGACCTGTTCTGCTGCTGCTGCCTGGTGACGGCGGCGCACAGCAAGCAGCAGCAGCACGCGGGCGAGCTGCGCACGGCGCTGTGCGCGCTGCAGCAGCAGGCGCTCGGCTGGCTGCTCGACACCGCCGCGCCCGTCTACCGCCCCGCCAGGCACGACTACCAGCTGGCATTGAACAAGGTTGCTATTATGTAGATGCCATTAACATGTTAAAATTTAAATTTTATTTGTCATTATTAGTATCAGGTATAATAATGAATTTGATTTGATTTTCCTATTTATTTATATTTGGCTGGTATCCACAATAGTGAGTAGCTAATAGATCCATTCCATAGTACTAGATTAAAACCACAGGCTTAAAGTTGTCAAATCTATGGTTTTAAACTGATATAACATAATTTTATAAATAAAAGATGATTCAGAATATAAAAAATATATATAACTCAAACGTGGTTTTAACACTTATATTATATTTTTGTGGTACAAAATTATTTCCATGAAAATATCTTGTATGTGGTAACGAGCTTTCTGTAACAAGAAAGTATATTTAGGACAATCAACATACGTTCATAATACAAGCGCACACACTGAGGACTGATGATGTAATTATTGTAAATTGATGTAATTCCTGTGGGTTCGCTTACCAAACGATATGCAATTTTCTACACAAAAGATAATGAAGTTAGCCATAAATGCGTTCACCCTCACATATACCTAATACCCCCGCAGATAATGTTCGTGGAGCCTGCGGAGACGTACAGCAAGCCGGACAACTGGCCGCCGGAGTCCGAGCGCGCCGCCATCTACCGGCTGTGCACCGAAGCGCCGCTGCCGCAGAACACGCTACTCAGACTTATATTTATTGGAATATCTAAGGTATTTTCGGTACATACGGTGTTCGAAGATCTGTAAATTTTTTAGGCTTTGGTCTGAGGAGTTAATGTACTGCAGTAATTTAAGTTATAAATTTGTTGGTGAAAAATGAGAATTTGTCGAAACAAATTCTCAACGTAGTGAGTTTAGTGTCATATATGAAATAAACGTATTTTACTGGAAGTATTTTCCTTGCAGAATTATTTTAGAATATGTATAAAATACGATAATTCGCACTTTGTTTGTTTTTTTTTTTGAAGTTATTTTTACATTAGCGTATTTTAAATTTTAAAAAATTTAGACGACCCGTGTGGCCGAGCGGTCACAATACTGGTCTGCCACGCAGTGGGTCCCGGGTTCGATCCCCGGCCGTACAGACATCTGAATGATGAGTTTAGGTTTCCGTTCTGGGTCTGGGTGTTTGTGTATTCGTCTTTGTGTGTCCATGGCACCCACGACACAGGAGAAAATCCTACTGTGGGGCTATGAGTGTAAAAAGCGTTTATGTTTTAAATCACAAATTAAACTCAAATCAACTTGAATAAATTAATAAATAAAGCTTTCTATACTCGTAGCTCCGCACTAGGATTTTGTCACACAAATCAAAATTCATCATTTAAATAACTATCTAGCCGGGGTTTGAGCCCAATTCCCATCTCGTGTCAGACCTGCATAAAACCGTTTTGTCCATGCCACTCGTGAAGAAGAATTTCTAAATACATCAAATAAACTACATTGACAATAATAAATTTAAATTAAAAACGAATTATAACTATGTACAGTTATTTTTTGTACGCTAGGACATCCCAGTGTCCCCCACGGAGGTGTTCGAGCTGATAGAGCAGTTGGTGCGGCGGGCGTGCGCGCTGCCGCCCGAGGACTCGCCGCTGCAGGTGGACAAGCTGGAGATCGCCGACTATATTTTCCAGCTGTGCCAGTTTCATCCGCCCGACAACATTACCTTGCCACCCGGGTAAGTGACGATGCATTGTTTCATATGGAAACAACAGAAGCGCGTATAGCCCCGAGGTTTCTGTAAAACGAAATGTTTCTATAAATTTAAGCATACTAAATTCGTTAATATTTTATTATAAGTTTTAGTGTTTCTCAAACTAGCCTAGATTGAGAAACTCTAAAACTTGTCATAACGCTCCCTTGTGTGCATTATAGACCTACAGCCGCGTAGTGAAGAGTCCAGCAAAAGTTGAGGGACATTGCCGCGGTGTAGGATTGATAATAATTTGATATATTTTTCTTACGCCAAGTTGTTCTAATAATAATATTGATTCATATTCTTTTTTTTTCTTATATTTATTTCTAAAGTGAGTGGTAAAAGAAATATTTTGATTACCTCTGGTCTATACTTTGCTATACGAATGACAAAATAATAATGTAGTTTTTATAACAATGAAAACAAAAATACACTCCATTTTACAATTATTTTCAGTAACAATTACTTTTTTCGACTTATTTTGACATACTTCTAGCATCAAGATAAAACTTTTATATTATTTATTTGCCACTCGATTTTTATGAATTCGTTATAGTAATAAGAGGTAAGTATATCGTACCGCTGTTGGTGCGCAGGTACACGCCGCCGCCGCTGGCGATCACATCGCTGTACTGGCGCGGCTGGCTGCTGCTGGCCATGCTGGCGGCGCACAACCCGCAGGGCTTCGCCGAGCGCGCCGCCGCCACCTACCCCACGCTGCGCGCGCTCATCGAGTGCTGCATCACCGGGTAACCCGCACACTGACACGCGCGCGCACACACACACACACACACACACATATATACACACACACACACAGACACACACACACACATTCCTGTACTTATGCAAACACGTCATTATTCATACACAATATGTAAGTTGTGGGTATTTGTGTAGCGTCCTAAAGTGGAGTCAATCACACTTTTTTTATTTTATTATTATAAAGAAAATTGTTTTTTCCTACAAAAGCTTTATGCTGGTTTATCATTTATAATTATTTTCCATCCTTTTTAAGCGACGTAAACCGATCTCGCAATATTAATTATCATTGCGTTTTCTTTTTTATAATTAAGTCATATATATTTTAAAACTTCAATTGTAATATTTAAAGTATTGTGTTTCGGGAACGACACATAAAAATGATGCACGAACAATTCTACGAAATTGGCGAGGCCGCTCGTTGCAACGTAAAAAACGACGCGTATTCTGTTTTTTTTTTTTTTGAATAATTGTCTTTTCACCCTATGACAGCAGCACACTTTTCATCACCATCCACATCATCATCTTCAGCACCTTGTCACACAGCTTTGACGTATGTCGGCTCTTAATAACAAGTAAATGTGTTATGCAGCAAGCCGTCGATCGAGTGGAGCGGCGCGGGCGCGGAGGGCGAGCGCTCGGAGGCGGAGCGCGCCGCCATCCTCACGCTGGAGACGCACCTGGCCGCCGCCAGCAACGCCAAGCTGCCCGTCACCGAGGCCTCCTCGCGGCTGCTCAGCCAGGTCTCCCACCTACTTTATGACCTCTTAACGCTCGATAACCTCTGTTATATTTATTCTCTTAACAAATACGTCATCTACGTCATCCATTTAGTTGTTCTTCTAAATCTAGATGATTGTACAGTGATTAAACGCTAAAAGAAAATAACGGTACATGATGCCACATTGAGTCTT
>MOOZ01011297.1:737384-749954 GCA_002930495.1 Cecropterus lyciades | reverse complement strand
CGGGCGGGCTGCTGCGCGCCGCCGCGCCGCTGGCCGCCAGCGCGCACGCGCCCGTGCGCGCCGCCGCGCTCTCGCTGCTCGCCAAGCTGCTGCCCGCCGCGCCCGACACCACCCCCGGTAACTGAACACGCTCAAACGACTCGCTCGCACTCTACTCATCATACGCTTCACGGATATTGTAGTAACGAGTCTACTCCACGACTCTAACGGCGGAAAGAGCATTTAGGACTCGAAACATTACATATTTCTCATAATACTTAATGATACGATGATGATACATAATAGTGTTATTTTACGGTGAAGGAAAACATCGGGGAATCTGCGTACCCGAGTTCTCTAAAAAAAGAGTTCTCAAAGGTGTGTGTAGCCTACCAAAATGCACTTGGCCATCGCGATGGACTACGGCCTAAACATCTCTCATTCTAAGAGAAGACCTGTGCCCACCAGTGGGACATTAATGGGTTGACGATGATGATAACATGATAGAATTCCTTTATGACCAAATAACCTTGAGGCCCTTTGAGTCCTGAAATATGATAATAACACTATCTTTTTTAAGATACTATCACTTATCTTGACTGTCTATTAGAATTATTTAGAACCATCAAAAAAAGTTAAAGAGCCTGTCTTATTGATGTTCATCAAGTGCTTTGTCACTTTATACGCCATCATTATTTAAGTTACTACCGTTCCGAAATAAATTATTATGATTTTCTTGCCTTCAATTTCAATTTAACAGTTCGATTTAACTAATTTTAATTTAATGAACCTTCACCCTATATACTCTGTTAAACTAATTTAAAAACAAGAGCAAGAAACCCAAAATACCAAGCTGTATAATAAATCACATTTAAACATTACATTAACTATTTCTCAGGGCTCCAAGCGATCCTGGAATGCCTGGACTCCAGCCAGCCGGAGATCGGGCAGGCGGTGCTGGAGAAGCTGCCGGAGCTGATCATCGGCATGCAGGAGCACGCGGCGCGCATCCTCATGCGAGTGTTTGAGCTCGGCGTCACCTCGCGACAGCCCGTAGACCAATGCCTCGCTAAATGCGTCGCCACTATCAACCTGCACCGCGGGTGCTAACGACTGATACAACACCGTCATCTTCCAACACCATTTCTATATATTTTACTGTTTCATGTATTAAATAGCTGCGCCCCGCAGATTCACCCGCGTAAGTTTCGACGATGATATATAGCCTATAGCCTTCCTCGATAAATGGGCTATCTAACACCTATAGAATTTTTCAAATCGGACCAGTAGTTCCTGAGATTAGCGCGTTCAAACAAACAAACAAACTCTTCAGCTTTTTAATATTAGTATAGATATTGAAGTGGTTACGGTACAAGAGTAAGGCTGCCTGTCCACCAGAGCGGAGCGATGCGGCGGAGCGGAGCAACGGAGTAATGCGGAGCGGAGTTGCGGACTGTGTCTGTCCACCGGAGCGGAGCTAGAAAGTACTGCGGAGCGGAGTTGCATACTGTGTCTTTCAATATGTGGAGCTAGGCCGCGAGTACGCGTCGAGTCATTTCGCGCTCCCGGCGGCCGCGGCCCACTCGCTTCCCCGCTCCGCTTACCGGTTTTTGTACGCATTTCTAAACGAGTTCGCAACTCCCTGTCCACTAAAGAGGAGCGGAGATCTTGTGCAATCCTGTTGGTTAATATTTATCCGTTTCTCCACTCTGCTGCCTCGCTCCGCTCCGGTGGACAGGCAGCCTTATAAAGGTCTGATTGGTACAGATTATTCAAAATAATTGTGTACTAGGTAGATGCAAAGAGCAACAAAGAGAAATTCCTTTTATTCCCATAAAATTGTTACTATTTCACATTTAAACTTATTTCAATGCTACATCTAATGTTTTAATTACACAAAATGTTTGCATTATTGGCAATTTCAACATGCGTCAAAACTTGTGAAAGATAGAAAATATCTGATCTGAGGAGTATTATGTATCTATATGCAAATTTATTATGGTTATTTGGTATGAGTATTTGTCATAGTAATTCTAAAAAAAATCATAATGTTAGCTTATTATGTAATTGTATTGTAAATATTAGAATAAGTTTTATTATGCAGAATTTTTGAATACAAAAACAATAAAAAATTGTGCATAAATCTTCTTTTATTATAAAATTGTTAAATAGATAATACTTAAAGTAATAACCACTATTTTTTACTCAACATAAGTTATCTTATTTCAACACAAAATATCTAATTATCATACTTTGGGACAATCAAGACTTATATTAGATTTTTCCACCTAATATATTTTTATATAAATATGATTACATAAACTATTCACATTCTGAGAGAATATTCATAAAACAGTAAGTGCATAAAAAACAATTTAATTCTTCTTGCGATAAATCCTTCATTCTAGACTATATAATTGCATTTAAAGCAGTAAGTACAATCAATCCCGCACTCCTAAAGCAAGTCCATTTTTAACTCCACCACAAATCCATCTTAGTAAGAAACTATCCAATAAAACACTGGCATTTGTCACCAGTCATTATTCCCCAGGTCAGTGAACAACTTGTCCTTAATCTTTGGCCTGGGATCCTCTTTAATCTTGGTCTCAACAGCTCCAACTTGTCCGAGAAGATATTCAAACTCTGGATAACAAAAATAACAATATATTTTTGATCTAATTATCACAAAAACTCTAAAATACACGAATTTACATAGAAATTTCAAATTACATGAAAATTTCATGAAATATAAGTATTTTTTTCATTTATGATCAAAACTAAAATGTTCCTAAACTGAACCACAAGCACTAATGTGTAAAATAGATAATAAGCCATTAAAATCCAAACTATACCTTCACAAGTAAGCGAGGTCCCTCTTAACTCATGGGGTCCAACAAACTGCTTCTTCATATCACCCTCAAAGTATACAAAAATGCTGGGCAGATTCTTCTCGGGGAAGTTAGGGATGCAAGTCTGAGCGATAGCCTTCAAAAACTTGGTGTAGGGGTACTGCTGCGCCAACTGCTTCATGTGCTGGTTTACTAGTGCACACTGTTGGATTCTGAAATAATTTATGAATATTGAATAGGACTTCATGGAGATAGACAAAGATTCATTAAAAGTGAAGTAGTCACCATGATAGTGTTGAGTGTTCAGATGTGCAAAGTAATCTATAAAGCATCAAATATTCAACAGTGTACTCGGTTACTTCCTAGTTAAATACTTGTCTGATATTTACTAATAGGTACATCATATTATAAATATCATCATATTATCATATATAAATGAATCATTACATCTATTGTCCTCAAGTAACTAGCCTTCTTACTACTACATATAATTATAGAAGAATTGTATTACCAGCTACATAATAAAGAAACTCGTCTTCCATGGAATTAATTCTCACTTCATGGACTTAAGATTAACTAACATATCACTGTATAAATAACAATAATTAATAACTTGCTTACCCCTGTTTATATAAATGTAACACAACCCAGATGCCATCTCCAGCTTTATTAACTTCTTGCACATAGTCCTGCCCCGAGATCTCACGGACCTCTCCAAATCTTGGTTTCTCTGATAGCCTCTTGAGCTCTGCTATCCGCTTCCTCCTGTACTCCTCTAAAACTGCTTCATCCTCGGAGTCTTCAAGCTCATCAAGACCATCCAGATCTAGTTCTGAGAGCTGCTTTTCCTCTGAAAGGTAATTTGACTGATTTATTGACGTATTGCTCCAAAGCAAAAATTTCAGATTTTTGTTAATTTGTGACTATCAAGTACCAATTGTCTATCATCATAAATAGAAATTGTACAGGTAACAATTATTGGTGTTAATGATCCACATGGTGGAGCGGTCACCATACTGGTCTGATATGCAGCAGGTTCGATCCCCGGCCAGACAGACATCTGAATGAAGAGTGTAGATTTCTGTTCTGGGTCTGGGTGTTTGTGTCCATGTGCACTCACGACACAGAAGAAAATCCTAGCGTGGGGCTGAGTGTAGAAAGCGTTATGTTTTTTTGGTTAAAATACAAGTTTTGTTAAATAAATACAAATTCTAGCATAAATATTGGTTGCAAACACTTTATGTTTCACAGTTAGAGACTGGTCCTCACCCAATACTAGGAGAACCTGGAGCGTAATCCCAACACTGCTCTAATAAGTATATATATACCTTATAATTTATATGAAATTAGGCAGATGATCATTAAACTGAACAGATGCACATAACCTTAAAACTCAAAACATACTTTCAGCTTGTTTCTGTTGTATAGATTCCTCGATCATATTAACGATCTGCTCCTCAGAGAACTCTGTCTCCTTGGGTGGCAGGATTCCCTTGGCGCGAAGGACATCGTTCCATTCGGTATCTTCATTGGGGTTCTAAAAACAAAACCTAACTGTATCTCTTTTCGTATTTAATGACATATGTACACACACTTTTTATTATAATTATATTTAAGGTTTACCTGCATTTTAAGGCTAAAATTACAACTTTTAATTCAAATTATACTATAATTTAGTCTTAATTTATTTTTGTAGAAATATGACACCGTATCAGCAGTATGACACATCCAATCAACATCCAATTTCCGAAATAAAATCAGAACCAGGGTTGCTATAACGAAATAAACTTAGAGTATAATACAGTGTACGACACAATATAAATTATGTAAGTCATGGAATTTTTGTATATAATGTGTCAATTTTTTATTTATTAAAAAGCTTTTTAGCAATTCAGCATGTGATCACATCATTATATTGATAAAATTAATTATTTTAAAACATGTATGGTATTACGGCCTTTGCAATACTATTTTTTTAATTTAAAATGTTTTGCCGGCTGTGGCTTGGCGTCTTTAAGCCAAATTTTATTAATTCGCGGCCATCTTTTTCCTCAACACAGGTAAAATTTATTAGATCGGATACTTGTACTAGATTTTAAATTAAAAGAATTATTTTACAAAAATATATATGTCAAAACAATAAAAAACCAAAATTACACATTTATTTAAAATATTGTAGTTAAAGTGAATAAAAACTTTATAAATTACACGATTGCCGCTTAAAAAATATGAATTCATAATTTGACAATGACACGTCTTTTTATGTTATGTTGTCAACTTGTACTTGCGTCGCGTTGGAAAAATTGCATGTCGCTATGTTCAGTCAAGTCAGTTCTCGAAATAAATAAATTGGTCATGGCTGATATCGAGGAACATAAACATCGGGAAACTAATTTCCATGAGGGAGAAGGTAATTAAAGTTGAAATATTATAGTTAAGGGGGTGCGTGAGTGAATGGGTCAAAAGGCGGGTGGCCGACGTCCATCCAGTTACCCTCGTGTAACGTGTGACATTGAAAATGGGTTCTTTTTATAATTGCTGCCTGGATTGTGGTGCCGAGGTACGAGGAACGGAGTGCGGTAACCGCCTCGCATACCGAGTGCGGAGCGCCGGCGTCGACGGGAGCATGAGCGCGGGAAAGGCCAGGAAGGCCTCAGCAGGTACCCTCAACTGTGTAATAGTCATGTATTAGCGCGGTCCGCGAGCGAGGGAGGCAGCACGGCGCAATTCGCGCGAGTGCCGGCTCCGCTCCGATATAGCGATACATTTTAATTGCAAATAGCCGTTCCTACAGATCATCTGATTATATTTTATAAACATTATGCATGCAAATGGAGTGTGTAGCTGGTTTCTGAATTTTTTCATTGTAGTTAGAATATCAACGAAGTAAAAACATTTTAACAATGGATAATAAATAGTCTGTGCGAATAAAAACAAGACAATGACCTTTGTTATGAATGTTCAATATTGTTGGTACAATGAAGATGTTATACTTCTTATGGAAAATTGTTTTTTTATTTTTTTTTATCTTGTCTATTTAATGAGTGTATTCATAAATGTTCATGCTTTTGTTTAGCAGAGATGTTTCATCAATATAATTATAATTTACACACATACAATATAATATTACAAAAATAGAAAGAAAAGAAAATAAATTTTAAATGCTTTATAAATTAGATAATCCATTTTTGTTAACTGTCAGAAATTAATTTCAATAGAATAGCTATTATGCTAATAACGAAATCAATTGAAATGTGTAACTGTTCTATATTTGCTCATGCATTGATATAAAATAGTGAAATTATCGTAGTCTTATTTAATTATAATAGAAGTAGCTTCTATATAATTGTTTATTTAAAAAATAAAAAAAGATATTTGTTGTGCAACTTGTAATTGCTATAATAATGTGGTTATTAAGCATTGCATAGATAAAAATACTGAAAATTGTGATTATAGTACTGAAAGATTCGGCATAGGGTGTCAAGTTTCATCTGTTTCAGAAATATGACAGTTGTCCCTTAACCAAGTGTTGTACATTTTTTTTTATTTCATTGGAGCTGATATAGCCTGGTACAGTTCCCTCTTGACGTTGAGTTTTGGAACAATTACTCAGGGTAATTATATCCTGTACTAGCTGACCCAGCAAACTTTGTTCTGCCTTAGAGGCAATAAATAAAATATGAAGTTAATTTATTTATTAATTAAGTATATTTCAGTTATTCTTCAATAGCATACACTCTTCAGTTAAGCACCTTGTGATTGAGAAGCACGAAGTCGAGTCATACTAACGCGGCGCTCTTCATTGGCAATTTCTTGTGCTTCTTCAGTCATTTCATTTGTAATGTTTCGCAACCTTCTTGCATTACGGGTTTGTCATTGTCTTGCATTGGTTTGTTGCTGGTCGTGGCATTATTAATTAAACGGCATTATTAATGATGATTCAAAGAGAACAATAGAAGAGAACTAAAAAAATATAATGTTTATTTAACTGTCATTTGCGTTTTGTTAATACATATCAGATGTGGTTTTGTTATACAATGTTTTATTTCAAGTTTAGCTGTCATTTGCATTTTATTATTCCATGACAGATGTGATTTTCAGGGAAACGCGGTCGAACGGGTTAAAAAGTATAAATGTGGATGAGACTAACACCCACTGTGACATAAGATTACTAGATTATGTCTCAAAGAATATCCTATAACTAAAAATAGTAAGATGTGCATTGAGTTATAACTAAGATGCAGTTTATTTTTATAATATTTTAAACTTTCTATTTATGAAACTTGAACAGAGTCATACAGGTGATTGAATAAATGAAACTGACATTTTGGAATACATTTATGTCAATAAAGGGCATTCTATGAGTTAATCCAGGTCAAAAACTATATATTTGCTGCGTGGATTGAATGATAACTCAAATCAAAAAGGCTTATTTTACAGTAGAGCCATGAAATAATATAAATGTTTTCTGTTTTTTATATTTTTACTACATTAAACTACTTAAAATAATAAAAAGTTAGTGCTTCAAGTGTGTAGTGTTATTAGAGCAAAAATTTTCAATTCTAGGTCTTTTTTGGAGGAAACTGTATCTTTAACTTAAATTTTATTTTTTGGTTATTCATTTGGTTGTCGACAAAGTGATATGTGCCAAATCTCAACTGAATATGTTTAATAGATTTCGCGTGAAAAATAACAAACATCTTCATAAACTTTCGCCTATACATGTGTGTATGTGTTCGCCTAATGTGCCGATTAAAGAGTGCCAATCTATTGTTTTGTCATTGACAAATGTTTTACTTGTATCAAATAATGCATAAAATTCTTCAAATAGATTTGTTAAAATTTGCTATGCATTTTGCAATGCTATCATCAATAAATCAATAGATTCAGACCATTAAAAGAATTCACACACCACAAAAAAAATATATATAAATATAGAATTTGCCCCATTACTAATTACCAATGCATGTAATTATGACAAACAGCTGTGATGATCGAAGTCCGCATTAACCTACCGTACATGCCACAAATGAGTGTAATATTTCGCACGGTGAGAGTAAAGGAGATATAATGTATAATTTGCATTTTGTGGAAAAAACAAAATTGTTTTTACATTTTAGGAAGTTTCCTAAAGGATACCGTTATTAAAGGGACATAACGTGTATGTTTGTACTTGTTTACTAATTGTCATTTTTCTATTCGCTAGACGATACATTAAGTTATTTGGAGGAGTTTCAACTATTTGACTCAATTAACCTGGATTTTGAGTTTGGTTCCTACCGTTCTCATTATGCGATATATGACCAAGATTTCAAATACATTCTGGTTGAATTTGATGAATTCCACCTGTATATTTGTAAGTAACTTAGTACCAAAGAATAGATAATTCGACATTGTTATATCCTGCTACACTAACACTCCAAACATATTTCTTTTGTACGTCCGTTGAATATTGTATAACCCGAACGGCGAATATTTTATAAGCGCAACGAATATTCTATTTAGACCCGGCTAGAATCGGAACAAGTTTACAAAAGTGTGCCAATTGGAGAGATTATTGGAATAGACGCAAATCGGACGCGTGTGCGTACATACGTTGCGCAAGGTGTTGTTGCCATAGCACAGATAATATATAGAGGTGGTTAGCGTTACTCACATGTACCTATATTTGTACAGATAGCGCTAAACACGACACATTTAGCATTTTCACTGACAAATGGAAAACAAAATAATGATATAAACAGTGAAGGGTCATCGACAGCCATTGACCCAATGGCTGCAGTTGACATATGGTAGAAATCCAGTGTGGAACATGATTTTTGAATCTGTTCACGTACCTCTCTCTCGTCCCTCGTTTTAAAAATGAATAGTTCTACGTAGGAATAGGAATATTGGTTCGTATGCGTTAATTTTACTAACCTAACCATTATCAAATTTATTCTGATCAGAATTAAATATCTAATCCTACCTTAGTGTACTCATTGCATTTGTTAGTTAATGCAGATGATTTTACAACATTTTTATTTGACAATTGCCGTTAAATTAATATTTAGACAACGATAACTTGCCGTATTTCTTGACAATAAAGAGTACATAAAACCATTACGAATTCTATTAGAACTCGTAACGCAAGTTGATGCACGTTTTAGACTACAGTACCACTTCATCCATCCATACAACTATCAGCCCTTAAAAGTCCACTGTTGGACATAGGCCTCCCTTAATCTGCGCCACTTCGACCAGTCCAGAGCCACGTCAATCCTACGGTTACCCGCCAACTTCTTCAGGTCATCAGTCCAGCGGCCTGCACTCCTTTTGCCAAGACGATATCGCTTATGTCAATTCAAATTAAAACGAATTATTTACAAACTTCATTTATAGAATAGGTAAAGGGTATTTATTGTCAAATGAAATTATATAAATAATGAGTTGCATTTATTATTATTCATGAATTTCTCGTAGTGACCGCAAAATGCACCCTATAAGAATTTTGTATATACCGTGCTATAAATGAAAGTAAATGTCACTACAATTAAATCGATAATCGATTTTGTAATCGGTATGTTGCAATTAGTGGACGAAGTTACAATCAAAATATTTTTTTTATTTTTATCTTATCTGTATTAAGATCATCCAACTTTTACATTGACTATTCATGATGAAGTTTGACTGATGAATAATTGTTTTTTTTATTATTTTTTTTTTCATAATATATGCGATTGAAGTCGCGAGTGGAAGCTAGTTACAATATGAATGAATATATCATCACACGTAAATCTTTTAAAAACTGCACAAATACACACCCTGGATACTCGAAATTTCACGATTCGGTTTGCGCGCTTTTTCCTGCCGCAAACGTGCAAGATATGAAATGAGCTGAGGTATTCCCGGAGCGCTATAATATAAGTTCTTTAAGAAAGTTGTAAAAAGAGCTCTTCTTAAAAGCCGACGATGCACTTGCGACTCCTCTGGAATTGTAAGTGTACAAAGGTGAGGGTGACTACTTCCCATCAAGTAGCCCGTCTGTCTTGTTGTTAGGTACAGATATAAAAAAACCTTTTCAATTGCAGCCACAGCGTTTCACGGCCGGTCACATAATTATGTCTAGGTTTGTCTACTGCATATTGCTCTGTGGTCATTAGCGCTGCCCCTAGAAACAGTCAGTTATTCAATCTCGAACAACCGTACATTATGTTGTCTGTATGCCGTACACGCATTTTCATGGCGTCATCGATGTTGTAATTACTTCCTAGAACCGGAGGGTCTGTAATTGCCAACACACGCAGATACATTTTTTGCAGTGTTAAACATGTTAATCTTGTTATTTAATCTTTGTTGTGGTCGGTCACGATTTTTTGTTACTCTCGCTCCATGGCCTTATTAAATATTTAATACTTCTGATATTTTCATAATAAGACGATCAATTACCGGAAATGAGTTGCTCTCTTTCACACGTTTCCTTATTATTTATAGCTGTTAAGCAAGGTTCTATGTAGCTTCCGATGTTAGTTGTGACGTACTAAATATATCCACATAAATATCTGACTAAAACCCGTTCAGTCGTTTCCAGACTTAACCCGTAGCAAGACTGCCAGATTGAAAAAATGACGTTTTGATGTCATGCTATTATAGTCATGAGCATTATTGAAATCAGCGAGCCATTTCAGTAATCACTTGTTCAATTTCTACGCGTCTTTTACTATTCGTTAATTAAAATGAAACCTCAACCACAAGGCCGCGAGTTCCGCTCCCGTACGGCAGAACCTGATCTGCTGGCGAGCGGAACCTGTCCGTATGTCCTTACGGTGGGTCATGTCATGCCTTGCAAGTGTCTGCGCCTTTTCTCCTTTTGTTCAGATAACCTTGAGTTAGAACACTCTATTAAATTTCAGTCTCACCGCACCGTGCGCTGGTTTGATGTTAAACTTTTGAAAGTGTAAGTTTAATAATTTAATAAATCCTTAAAGTGAATTGCAGGAAAAAATCTTGTTCATTCAACGTGTTTGTTTTTATGATCATTGAAAAAACATGTTTATTATGGAGTTAGTATAGAGGGGCCATTAAATAAGAGTATAGCGAAGTAACGGCGTGCCTTGAAGGAAAGATACGTTCCTTAAAGCACTGACGTTGGCTGTCGTTTATTTTTTATAAAATTGAATTAGCAAACAAGCATTCAGTCAACCTAATGACATAATCTTACTTTCATGGACATCTGTAAGCAACTTTATATAGAACACAGATTCTATCTGACGTTAATTACACATGCACTGCGAATAGCATCTGAGGTCTAAGATGGTCAACCATACTTGGCAACCGCATCCCACCCTAGAAATGCTTGTGTCGGTGGTACCTCCCCTGTCGAATCACACTCGTTCTATCACGTTACCCGTGTAGTACCACCGAAGTAGGAATCAGTGCTGTATTGCGCCTTATTTTATCATATATTTCATAACTAGCTGCGCCCCATGGTTTCACCCGCGTATTAGTTACTACAAAGAAAACTAATTTATGTATTTATTTGGATATATTTATGGATTGATTTCGCAAATAATGCATTATTTTGGAAGAAATTTAGTTAGCATATAAAAGGGTACAGTGAGTTTACCTGAAAAGATAGACATATGCTGTCGCTGACTTTTTTTTAGAACTTTTAAAGGGGATCAATTATGTCATACATAATTTTTACGAAACTTTAACCGTTTACGGAGCGCATGCAGCGGAAGCTCTCATTAGAAAAAAAAAACCCGATTTTGAAACATTCCTCATTGGTGCTCCGCTCCTGCTGGTCTTAGCGTGATGATATATAATATAGCCTTCCTCGGTAAACGGGCTATCTAACACCGAAAGAATTTTTCAAATGGGACCAGTAGTTCCTGAGATTAGCGCGTTCAAACAAACAAACTCTTCAGCTTTATAATATTAGTAAAGATTTAAGCCCCGGATATTATCCCCGTTTATATCTGAACACATTTTATGCCTAACGTCAAGATATTCTATATCTGAACAGCTGATTTACGACTGCCGATAAATATTTAGAACGCCTCGATTCACGTGCGTGTATACTTTATACGTTCATTCTATACGTAATATTGTTATCAACGCCTTACCGTATTATTAGCTTTATTATCGTTTTATTGTTTGTAATTAACAAGTATTTATGTTAATTTTTTTGTTAGTATACATGTATAATATGATACGTATATGTACACTTTAGTAAATAACTGTTACCTTAAAAAAAAACATAAATTATTAATACTGCATAATTATAGTAGACGTTCTTTATGAATAGTGATGATTTAGTCATCCTTCAGTAGTTCTATGCCGTCTTACTCGTACTTGTGATAAGATAAAACGGGTACCTATTGTCCATTCGAAACAGTTACAACGGTTTAATAATGCTTTCTACATTCATAACCTCCACACTAGAATTTTTCTTAAATCGTAGGTGCTATGAACTCACAAAGATATCAACAAACCGGGGCACGTGCGCCGGTCGTATTGACGCCCTAATTCACGCTCGGTAACATGACAAGTGATATTGTATCTTTACGAGTTACTTTTACGTAAGAGTAGTAGCAATCGGATAGGTAGGCTTAACGTTGATACGTTTCTATTTAGTGTTCAGGCTTAAATACGAGGAATTAGATAATGCGCCGCGGTTCAACTACTTGTTTACTATTTCTAATTAAGAGGGCGTCCAATTAGGTTAGGTGATTTTGGCGATTTTTCGACTCCCCTCCTT
>MOOZ01011297.1:679775-701101 GCA_002930495.1 Cecropterus lyciades | reverse complement strand
ACATATTTAATCCAATCAATTACTATCTTATTTAACAGATGTTGTTTACATTTTATTTAATATATAATTATATTCGTATACATATTCATATTATATAAATCTGTAAATTAATAATATGTAATTCAAAATTAATGAACACTAGTGATCAGCGTAAACCAAAAGTATAAAAATAAGGATAGCATAATTTATTATTTAATTTAATACGACCAATAAGGTTATTACTTATCTGTGTTTTTTTTCCGTACTGCTCTGTTCACGGTTCGAAGAAAAAATGTTATTAATATGGTTATCAATGCTATTTTCGAAACATAATAAAATGTAAACTGTGAACAGTAGTATCAATTTATCGCCGTCGTTGTTATGGCTAACGGTTGTTTAATGTATTTAAAATGTTTATTCTTTTGACATTTGTCACAAGTATTAATAAGTAACGTCTTTTCCCATGCCAGGCCAGTAAGAATACTTTTTTATATTAATTAATGTTCTTTTAATACCTGCGTGACCATTAATCATTAATTATTACTCTCCTAGTGTCTTTATCCTCTATCTTATTTACCTCATTTATTACACATATTCTAGGGCACTTCCAATTCGTATTATGTTTTATAATTATTATATATTTCAATTAGTTGGTCGGTCTGTCATCACTATTACTCAAAACAGAACCTATAACATAACCTGAAGCAGTTTTCAAAATAAAAATATTATTATCATCAAAGTGACCATATTAAAGTAAGCGCGGGGAAGTTAAACCTTTTTTAAGTGATATAAAAGAATTATTGCAATCTTCAGTCCAATTGAAAGTACCATTTTATCGACATAAGTTATTTAATTGATACGATAATAAAGAAACATTTGGTATGAATTTTCTATAATAGTTGGCAAAACCTAGAAATTTCTTAATATCATCGGTGTTTTTAGGTATTGGATAATTCTCTAATACAGTTATTTTATTTTAGATCTGGTTTTATACCTTCTGATGATACAAAATGTCCAAAATGTAATATTTCTTTTCTAAGAAAAGTGCATTTTTAGGGTTAAGTTTCAAATTAACTTTCGCAATCTAAACATAATATCTAATGGATATTTATTGTGGTTTTCTAAAATTCTTCCTAAACAAATCAAATCATGTAGGTAGATTGAACATTTATCGTAGTGCAAACCTGACATTGCAATTGTCATAGCTCTTGAACAAGGACTGGGGCTAGCTTTCAATCCCATGGGCAATCTTGTCATTTGATAACGGTAAGGTTTGGTGTAGATTGGTGTTGAATTCGATTCATATATCTTGTTGATTGTAACATATTGTGATATATTTAAGCCCCTCCGAATCAAGTAAAAACATCCCTAATCCTACACAATTCCGAATCGCCTAATTGCAACATATGTAGCCAACTTTCTCAGGGGAATTATTTTGGCTGTAAACAGCAACTAGCCTTAACGAATTAGTATATTTGGACTTACAGCAACAGCAGGCAATTGTACATCTCCAATTACCAGCTTACCAGCCCCGATGTTGGATCATAACTTGCAAGAATAGGTCTAACCCGACAATCACGCTATTTCATCATCGATATCTGGCATACGATAGCGTTCTTTAACTGTTGCTAAATTTCGCGTTCTGTAATATACACCCTAATCACTCCAATTTTACTTTTTGATTCGCGACTGACTACCATTCCCGCTTTTAAGTCACAATATGTTGAAACTGGAAATGAGGAAGTTAACAAATGAATGTTTAATGGGATAAGTACCTCCCAATATAGAGATCTGTCGCAGAGGTCTTCCGATAACTTCTCTATCTAACAAAATATTCTTACACATCTGCAGATGTGCAACCTTTAGATTTAGATGTGCAACCGCAGCAAGCCTTTAGGCTTAATGGACGCCAGCTCGAAATAGGAACATCAGCAGTAGCTACATGTTTTTTACTGAAGCGTTATCATGAATGTCGTTAACATTAAAGTTCACTTCATTATTTATATCAAAGAAATTAAGTTTATCTGAAGTTTTACATACGGTCATATGTGATTGCTCGGTAAGCGACTGACCCGTTGATATTGGACGCTCAAAATATTCATTATCAACAACCCGATACATGATATCAGCAAATAAATTTTACGTATGTACCAAGAGTCCGAACCACTTGATTCCCGAAACCTTTTAACGCACCAAATTGATCACTAAGTGATAACCCCATGCAAAATACCAATGATTGTTTCACTAACGATACTTTATTATCAAAGTTTATAAACTCTTTACGGAAACATTCTGATAAAATTTTGCATTTTCGTTTGAGTATGATATAAGCACGGTTTTTCAAACACTATCAATTTTAGCATCAATATTGGTACTATAACATCCTCACTTTTGTGCCCTATTTTATTACATCTGACAATTGGTTTGGGACATTTTATAAAGGGATGTCCTCTTTCCTTACAGTTAAAGCAAAACAAAGAACTATTTTCAGTAATATTACTTTTTAAACCATTATAATTACTACTGATATCACTGCCGGTGTTTGTATAAATTGCTTACCTCGGCTTATAATTTCTCCATTCCAATAAGTCAAGTGATTCTTTGTTTATCATTAAAAACTGCAATAATTGTTCTGGCTGTGAACAACGCAGCGATACTGCGCTTTACATTATCTGTCAGACCGTGGATAATACAATCAACAGCATTCTTTCCTTGAATATTACACTGATTTAATAAGGCTAGTTTGTCATAATAGTAAATCTCAATGGGTTCATTAAATCTGTTTTTTCTCTTTAACATGTCCTCCAGGGCTTGGCCATAGTTAATTTCACAGGGGAATGCATTTATTAATTTCTCTTGCCATTGATTCCAATTGAAAAGAATCGAAGGCAAACTTTCATACCAAACCTTGGCCAAACCCTGAAGCTTTTGCAATGCAAAGTGAATAGTAATCTTATCATCCCAACCGTAGACGGCTGCACACTCATTAACCTTTTTTAACCAGATGTCTATTCGTTGGGTTTTGGATGATGGATCAAAATTAGACAAGATATTTTTGTGGTTATTTGAAGATTGAGTGGACAGCGTAGACGGTTGACATGGCATGTTTCTAAGCGAATTCAAAAGGTTGGTGACGACAGAGGTAAACGTTGGGCTAACCCAACGTGCACGTTTCAAGTCTGTCTGTCTAAACAGACAGACTTGAAAATCCAACAAAATAACCTAGGAGAGGTTATTTTGTTGGATTTTCAAGTCCCCCAATACTACTACTACTTCTCACTTGGCTAACACCTTTATGTGGGCTACGCTCTCTTATCCCAGAGCGTTTCTCGCCTCCGGTTGGAGTACCCCGTACAGAAGGACGGTTGCTTTGTCGTATACGTTCTCGCTGGTTACGCACGGTTCGTTGCGTGCGATAGCGCTCCCTTTCCACATCATATTGGAGATTGTGCAGTCGCGCGCGTTCTCGATGTAATTGTCGCTCTAATTTCGCAGTCGCAGCTTCTCCGACTCACGAGACGCCACAGTCGACCACGCGGCTCCTGCGCTGTCACGGTGCACTATAATAGTGACTACGGCTGCGGCTGTGACAGCTGCCATCCGGCGTCTCTAAGCGACGTAGTTGCGAGTCTCTTTCACTTTTCATTTTATCTGGAACTCAAAAGCAGGGACAACTATGTATTCAACTAAAAATAATTATTATTCGTCAACTACACGAGGGTAGAATATTAACGATAATTTGCTTAATAATCATGGTAACATAATTCACATTCCAAAATGTTTGTACTTACTTTAAAATAAACGAATAGTTATTGAAATGATGCTGTCTAAGTGCTTTTTAAATAAGTGAATTTCATTTGTCGAAAAGAAATTATGATTTAAAAGCTTTTTAAAGAGATTTTTAATACTTATACACACAATTTTGAAAAAGCCGTGGTACATACCCGTGCAGTCTTGGTAGCACATAAACTTCATTTCCACTTCTAGTATAACACTATTCACAATCACAGAACACTGCTAGTACATTTCTATTTTACACTACCGAGCTCTTCCACCGCTTAAAGCTAACTGCCTGTAACCACGTAAGTCCCAATCAACTGACCACCGGGTACCCACAATATTTCTTATTATTTTTTACACATACCTTGCAAGTAACTTCATTTCTTATATCGAAATCGTTTACATACTTAGTGTTTATTTCCAACACAAATTAAACCCACTACTTTGCTATTAATCTCAATATATATATTAATAAATATCATTTAACATAATATATAACTCTTACACTACTTTATCGCATAAATTTTATTTCTGAGATTTTTTTATAGTATGCAAGTAGCAAACGAGCCTGCAGCCCATCTGATGGTAAGTGACTTCTGCCGCCCATGGACATCTGTAATCAACCCTAAATCAAAGTCTCACTTAAGATTAGCCACAGATGCGTTGCCACTCCTGAGGACTAAGATGGAATGCCTCGGAAAAGTATGTCTCCCTTACCATACCCTTCAGACCAGAACACAGCAGCGCATAACATTGCTGTTATGAGGCAATAATAGGTGTGGCGGTGGTGCTTCCGGAGTCGAACCATAATAAATTCTATCACCTTCTAAGAGCACACTACCACCTTCTGAGAAAATAAATTATGTCTGGGGCTCCTAGGATCTTGGACTATTACTTTATTGGTATGTAATTTTGAGTTGTTCGCTGAGCTGAACCTAATATAGTAACCGTCACCCTAGTCTAGGACATCAGTTTTAATGTACTAAGTTGTATACTTGGCACAATACAAAACGAAGACATAATCGGGTTTTCGAAGACACTGATATTTATATTATGTAGGTGCGTAACTAAAGTTTGCCTGATGCCCGCCCTAGATTTTTTTGCAAGTCAAATTTGACAAAAGGAAGTAACAAGTAGCTTCATTAAGGAGCATAAAATCGTACCGTAAAAGCCATCTCTCCATCGAGACTTAGTTGTAGTTATGCTATACTTTTTAATTTACTTTTGACTATAATATAATATAGCACCGCAGACAGTGGCACATGCAGTATATACATATATTGCGTTTGCGAAAACTTGTTTAATTTAATACTGCATAAGCAAGCAATCACGCGTGGGGTTACACACGACAACTTTCCACGCGTGCGATGAATGAAAGTGGATATCCTCGGAGTTAGGGCGTTTCGATTGCACGGTGATCGACGGTACTAGTGTGACGTAATGGATGAGAGTAACAATTTACGTCGATACGACATTCTAACATGAATATAATTATGGACTCAGCCCTGACTTATACAGGAAACAGACTCTTAGAGACCAGTCAGTGCTGACCCGACAGAAACCTCGTGTAAATTGATTTGTTATCAGTACAGCACTGTCACGTCAGTGCTGAAAACATTCCCACTTGAATATTTTGAAGTGAGTTCACTCGCGCCACAAAAGTAACGCCTCCAGTTCGTTCTTTGTCGTTATCCGTTTTCTTCAAATTTGTTTCTTTTTATATTTAATTAAGTTAATATTTAATTAATTAAACTTTAAAAATTAAACTTAATTAAAAAATATTTTAATTATTTAATTAAGTATCGTGGATCTTTGTAGCTTACAAAGATCCACGATGCTCAATTTAGCTTTAAAGCAGAACTGTCAACAGAGAGGACAATAATGTGTCTCAAGCAGACTGTTGGCTACTATACAGACCGAAAAACGCAGGTTTACGAGTGTTTTTTGGATCTGTCTAAAGCATTCGACCTGGTGTCATACAAGGTCCTACGGCACAAACTTAGAACCGAAACGAACCTAAGGCCGGAACTGTTATCATTGCTTCAGTACTGGTACCTACGGTAATCAGTGGGGTGTTGTATGGTGGGGTGATATGAGTGACCCCTACAAAATGGACTGGAGAGTAAGGGATTTCAACACCGTGAAAAAAAATATTTCGACTACTGACCTAGGGGCAGCTCACGGCGCAATTGATTATAAAATAAAGCTTTATTTGATCTTAGCTGACGAGAAGATTGGTGTCATAGGCACCTAAATACAAAAATATAATGATCTAGATACGAAACAGGAAGCTAATGTCTTTAATACCATGTATACTTGGTCGAGCAGCAAAGCCGGAACCCTCTCACATCGGAACGGTCAACACTGCGCCATTGGGTCTGGGTGGTGTGTGCTGTAGCTGCGTAAATTAAATATTATCCACAACAAAAATGTATATTTTATTTAGATCTACGTCTACCTGAATCCGGAACGCTCTGCGTCATAGACCAATATGGGACCAGATATGGGATCACTACGCCTAGAGGTTTGTAGATATACAGACATTTTAATAAATCATGCTAAATGGAATACGGCGTAATCTACTCGAATATATAAAGAACCCCAGGAATATGCCTCACGGTGACTTTGCAAGTCTATTGGGAAATACTGTTATAGTGGATTTAACATTTCTTCGAAAACAACTATGAATAACTACCTACACTGAAATTTTTATACATTACATATATAAATAAACACATAACCGTTTCATTTGCTGAGTATGGGGCCCATTTCCACTTATACCGTGAATTGTGTAGGTCATCGTTCACCATATCACGCCCATTAGACAATTTTGTGACATCATTTTATATACGTATTGCGCCTTATTGGAATAATCCGCGGGTCACCCCTCTAGTTACGCCGAAGCCTCCCAAGTAATTTTCATATGCAACTGGTCAAACCAGTGTAGTTCGACCGTAGTCCTATACGTATACGTAGGAATAGCAACGAATTTGTGATCGACTACTATAGATAGAACCTCCATTCCATATGAAGTGACTTACAGATGTCAATGGGCGGCAGTAACCACTTAACATCACTGCGACACTGGTGGACTGCACGTTCGTTTGCTACTTCAACCCGATTAAATTGCAGTTGAAATATAGTAGAGATTCCTCTTTTATCAAACCTCAATGTATGTACTATGTATTCAAATATGTACAAAATTAGATGATTAATATGTTTAAAAACGAGTCTTTTACAGTAAACTCAGATTTTTAGCGCCCCGTATGATATCATCTCCGCACAATGAGACCGGAGCCCGATGACATCATACGCTTCGACCTCACGAAGTGAATTTCTGATTTACCCGTACTCAGTAACCGCGACTCGCTCATCAATGAATGACGCGCGATTCTCGTCTTTTTGCTCATAACAATAGTGATTTGTAGCACTTATATTATTAAACAAGTGTGTAAGTGCGTCCAGACATTAAAAGTATGTATCTATAGCGGTCTAATTATAGATATTATGTTACTCAGATTGCGAATCAGGTGTCAGTATATTAACACCGTGGTGAAAAAATCGTCAAATCATGTATTTTTATTTATCTGTAGGAACAATAATAAATATCTGACTGAATAACATGATACTAAACCTGTACAAATTTTACTCGCAAATTAACAGAATATACCAAATCTTGTTAACTGTGTGTGGTATTGTATTATTATTGTTTCTGTTTTTGGCTTATAATTAAAATTAAAACAAGGTGAATGCGAACACGCCAAGGTATGTAGCGTGAACATATACGGAATTTCCGTACGAGCAGTGTAGGTCAGGCACTCACATGTCATGGAAATAGTAACAGGAACCTGTATCCTTACTACGAATTTATTACGTTTCGCCTATTATTGCAAAGTATGGCTGAAAACGTAAAAGTGCAATGTACAAATGGATAGACAAAAACTTAATAAACTCATTAAAGGCAGTGGTAAAGTAAATCTTATACCACGATACGATATTCCAGTATGCTGATATAGGAAAATTAGTCATTAATCAGTCTGCCGAGAATATATTAATCGCTTGAAGGCCATGATAAGAATCTAGATTGTTTAACTGTTTTTTTTTAAGGTGAACTCTCACTTTCATTGCCGATATATTATCGCGCCAATTGGTGTTAGGGTGCACCGGTGGCGGTGTCCGCAATTGTGCGTTTTGGTTTTCACACTGGTACAGGTTTTACTCCAATTTACACTGGTCATATCTGTATTTCTGTAAAGTAGACAGACGTTCCATCAGTTCAACATGGATTGTAATCATCACATGTAGTCTAACACACCTATGGAAGTCTTTTTTTTTCAAAAATCAATAACTTCGAAAATATGGAAAACGCATAAAAATGAAAACATTTACTTAGTTACTATCGCGTAGTAATTTATGCACCAACCGCGATTCGTGTTGCTATACCAAATATCATTTGCAATTTGCCTCAGCTAATAATAATTAAAGATAAAATTTAACATATTTTAAATATCTTTTAAATATGTTAGGTACTATAGTTGTAGAAACACATTACTGTTGACACACTGTACCGGCCAAAAATCTCACCCTTATTTACGTGATTGAGATTACCTACGTCTTTTTGACGATTTTAGGATTATTAGACTTATTTGCGTATTTTTTTAGACAAAATGGAAACTTTGGAGTCTGGTCGAGGTATACAAGTAGTGAACCCCGGTGCCGAGCACACGTTCACATTGGACGAAGATGCGCTGACTGCGCTCCTGCTGCGCGAGGACATCCGCGACCGCTCCGCCGTCGTCATCTCCGTGGTCGGCGCCTTCCGCAAGGGAAAGTCCTTCCTGCTCGACTTCTTCCTGCGTTACATGCATCACAAGGTAAGCCACTCCGCCGCATGCTCGAATATAGCAGCTACAATATTGTCATTATTACTTTCGAAGCCTTATTCTAGGGCGAGTTCCTTCTACTCGTACCTACAATGCGTCCTATATGCCAATCAGCTCTGCCTAACAGCCGTTACAACAGGGTATGGTTATACCCTGCTGGCGGCATTATTACATCCATTACCTAATCATAGAACAAATCCTTCATGCTAGATTACTATCATATTACATTTTATTCCAGTACAATATAAAAGAAACCAGCGAAGAATGGATGGGCTCAGACGACGAGCCTTTAAAAGGTTTCAGCTGGCGCGGAGGCTCAGACAGGAATACCACCGGTCTGTTGCTTTGGTCACAGCCTTTCAAGGCTACCCTCGCTAATGGAGAGAAAGTAAGTGATGCTTTAGCTGTAGGCTTTAGACCTTTGTAGATTCCGATAAAAATAGGGAAGGAAAATAATCATTTTACCTAAAGCTATATTAGGTTGACATTGCGGCTATAAATATGATTGAACTGTGACTATAAGTACATAAATATAACGAATGTCATTATTTAAGATAATTTTTAAACAGTTATACCGAGAGCGCTGATTGAGACTAAATGTTCGTTGTCACACTGATTTATGTGACTGCCAGTATACTGCCTAAATTATCACGATTTTATATTTCATACTTATCCTTAAAAGTGTCTATTTGAACACCAAGAAGCACCAAGTAGATGAGGTCGTAATTAAAATACGAGTAATCAATAATAAAGACTGTTTTTTTTATGGTTTTATTGAACATAGGTTACGTGCGACTAACTGACTCTATATAATTTTATACATATATAACAATATATGAATTGAGCACAAAGCACAGATTAAAGTTAAATGCAAAAGTTTCTGCGGCTACAGGTTGTTTAGGGGTTTGTCTTTATTAAATTAATTAATTAACGCAACTTCGAATTTCGTATTAAATCAAGGTTCTTCGATCGTTTCTCCGAAAAACTTAAATGCGCCACAATACTCGCAAACAACGTCCATTGGCCCTATGCGAAATATTGTATTCAGTGCTGCAATCGCATAGAAACACTGCTCGATTCAAATCGATATTTGAAAAAAAAAGTTCATGCGCGTTGAATATTATCTAGTTGTTAATCTCTGAGAATGTATTCACGATTTCGCATTGCCAACCGAGCCGTTTCACAGGCTGCCTCACATAACTCTTGCGATTGAGCAGAAGGAAATCGGGCCAGCCTACGGCGAAGCTATTCACGTGCAAATTCTTGTTCTTCTTCAGTGGTTTCATTTGCAATGTTTCGAATCCTAACTGCATTATGGTTTTGCCTTAAAACATTAGACCTTCCTGATAGCATCCTTGTCAATAAAATATCGCTAAAGAATATTTATTATAATAACACTTGTAAAAGTCTACTTTAATTTTAACGTTTTGCGATATTTTCAAATCTAACCATAGATACCATTACGTGAACTGTCAGTTGCGTTTTATTATACCATTATTTTATAACGATGTTTTGTCCGATGTTTTTTTAATATTGATATATAATATATTTTTGACTTTGTTTTATATATATAGATTATCACAATTAGATAAAACGTTTCTACCTTTTCACATACCATATCATTTTATTATTTACCTTTTCACATATCTTAAAAGTTCTCGTTCGTAATTCGTTATTTCGTAACCTAACTGGTCCTTTTCAGGTGGTAATATTCCTAATGGACACACAAGGTACATTCGACAGTGAGTCCACGGTGCGCGACAACGCCACCGTATTCGCGCTATCCACGATGCTTTCTTCCGTTCAAATATATAACCTGTCACAAAATATTGAAGAAGATGACCTGCAGCATTTACAGGTATAATACTTTTAAGTAATCTCAATCGAGTCGAAGCGAAATTCGACCTCTCAATCAAGAATCCGAAATTTGAATCACCGCAGATTTTTCTAAAGTGTTACGCGTATTAGAAATTAATTATCACTTATTTTATTTTTATCTTATCGTGAGGTAACCTACAGATTTGAGAGTTCTATAAAATCTCATTCTGAGAGGCGAGTCTTGCCCAGCCGTGGGACAATCATTGGTTAAAGACTACGTTTACGTGTTTCGATTTTTTGCTTTAGGTACTTGTTCAATTGTATGAATTATGTTTTTATGTTAAAAAGGTAGATTGTTGACGTTCAAAAATAGTTGTGTTTGAAGTTTGAATAAAAAAATTTTGAAAGAGAAGTGATTATATTAGTTTACCTAAATATTTCGCAACAGAATCACACATATTTTCTTAGTTCTGCTTACTAATACAGCTCAAATAAATAATCAGTCTTCACATTCCGAGAATTATTGTTTTCAAAGAAAGTGTCCGGCAACTTGTATAATAATTCATTGTACTTATTTTCAGAATTTCGATTTGTAAGAAATTTTTGAAGGAGGTTTTAGCAAGGCTTTTAGTGAATGATAATTTTTCATTGTATCGTCAGCTTTTCACTGAGTACGGGCGATTGGCGCAGCAGAGTAACGAGGGTGGTCGCAAGCCCTTCCAGCTTCTACAATTCTTAGTCAGAGACTGGAACTTCCCTTACGAGCATCCCTACGGCGCTGTGGGCGGACAGCAACTGCTTGCGAAGAGACTTGAGGTAAGGAGAAAGGTATTTTATATTTTGCAGTCCATCTGTTGATTTATGGTTACTGCCGCACATAGAAATGTGTGAGCAATTTCATATAGAACTGGGGTTCTTTCTAAAGCCAATGACAGATGCTTTACTACTTCAGAGAAACCACACTCAAAGGTACGCAAAACTACTGCACGCTAAAAATAGGTTTGGCGACGTCTGGCGTCGTCGTCGTCGTCGTCGTCGTCGTCGTACTTTTCCTGTTCAACCATACTCGTTCTATCACCTTGAAAAAGTTGTTCGACGAAGCTCATTTAAGGGCCTAAATAAACGTTACAAGGTTTCAAAAAATTATGTTCTTTCTGATTTTTTTTTAATTCTTATGCTGAAACAGTATTTTTTTTTCGCAAGTTCCATAAAATAATTAATCTTTGCAAAATACGGTGTACTACAGAGAGATGGAAACAAGAGACAATAAATAAGCGTAGATTAAGCAATTTTAAAAACATGGGATCGCATGGGAATAAAAATTACAAAGTGTGAAATTTTCAATTTGAGGTAAAAAAATCTGTTTGCATTTTTGAAAGGTTCTTAAAGTGCGTGGTTATTAAACGGTTACATTTATGTATATTTGATGTTTTAAGCTCGAAATATTGAATTTTTAATTCGCTAGTCGAGTAGTAGACTATGTTATTAAGAGAAGTCTCAATTAAATTACTGAAATTACCGAAAATGCTTGCAGCCCATCTGATGGTAAGTGGCTACTGCCGCCCATGGACGTCTGTAATTAACCCTAGGTAAGATCAAAGTGTCACCTAAGGCTAACCACAGATGCGTTGCTACCCCTGAGGCCTAAGATGGAATGCCTCGGAAAAGTATGTCTCCCATACCGTACCCTTCAGACCAGAACACAACAGCGCATAACACTACTGTTATTAGGCAGAATTAGGTGTGGCGGTGGTGCTTCCGGAGTCGAACCACAAAGAGTTCTACCACCTTCAAAGTGACATATTTCATTTATGAGTTATTGTATTACATTTGTCTCGTAGCATTTCTACAAACCTTGGTATTTCCAAGACAAGACAATTATGCAATTGTAGGGCCAAGGCAAAAGAGCTTTTTTTGTAACGAGGGGGAAGTCTTCAAAAGGTACCCGACGCCGTGGGGGCCCCCCCTTCAACGGAACGCAACCAGAGTCCTCCAAACGCGATCGCGATGCCCCTTACGGGCTCTCCCCGGTGAGCCTTTGCGCTCACCGTGCCTTCAGATGTTACGACGGCATGCCACGACACATGCCGCCGTCCTTGCCGAGGTCGCTTGGCTGGACGGCTCGAGCTCCCTCCCTTGCCGCCCGCAACCCTAGAAACCCTAGATACCGTGGCCCTTTTCTGGTCCCGGAACTACAGTGACAAAGGCAGAAGAACTAGGCACTGCAATTGACTATAAAATAGATTTCCAAATTTAGGTTCATGAGGGCCAGCACGAGGAACTTCAGTCACTACGGAGGCACATTGCAGCCTGCTTCGAAGAGCTGGCCTGCTTCCTCATGCCCCACCCCGGCCTCAATGTAGCCACTAACCCTAATTTCAAGGGCGATTTAACAGGCAAGTGTTGTCTTTCTACATCTACTACTAGTATCTAAAGTAGATTAAAATTGCTTTTTATATTGATATCTATACAGTTTTGACGCATACTTGGGGCAGAGTAGTTATTTTCCGGCAAAAAAAGACTTGAAAGAAAGGTCTTTCGAGGATGCTGGTTTTTTAAATTGGGTCGAGTGAGCCTGGGTCCTCCTAATTCAGATTTTTTTCATGTAATGGATGGACTTAAGTACTCTTTATATTTGGGGGGGACTAAGTAAGTGTTCCGGGTTTGAACCCCGGCCAGACAGATACATAATGTTGAATCTCAAAATCACTCAGTCTGGGTGTTTTTGTGGGTGTCCATCGTACCCACAATACAAGAGAAAATCCTATTCTGTAAATACCGAAAGCGTAAGCCAGCAGCCGCTGAAGGTGACCAATGTTGGATAGCAATGGGCGGTGCTTTTTTGTAGATGCGTTTCGCCAATTCGGTAAAAGATAATAATTTAATAATCGATGACTTACAGAAATAAGCCAAGAATTCAAAATATCTCTGAAGCAGCTGGTCCCCATGCTGCTGGCGCCCGAGAACCTGGTGCCCAAACTTATCGAGGGTCAGAAGATAAAGGCTAAGGACCTACTCCTTTACTTCAAGGCCTATATGAAAATATTCAACGGCACTGAACTTCCCGAACCCAAGACGATGTTAGAGGTAAGGGCACGACATAATTATAATGCATTTTAATATTAACAGGTACTCACGATATACTGTTTATTCATATCTTTACTGCCGATATTTCGACCCAGCCAACGTCTGTAGCCAACGTTTAGTTAATTTTGTTTACGTTCCATATTACGACAACACAACACTAACTGTATCCTTACATACCAAACTGCATTATTTGTGATTAACATAATTATGTTAATGATAATGACCGGATTAGTACTTTATTTGTTTTTCAACGGTGTTTGATGATATTGTATTATAAAGTTTAAGATCTTTATTATCTCTCATGAAATGTCATCTCACTAAATTCAAAAATGTTGTTATAGTATCTACCTACTGCGGTATTAAATGTGACATTTATGGTTACAAACGCGGTTTCTTTCGCATTTAATTAAATTCTACCTAAAGATATGATGTGATTATTAGGCCTTATGAAATCCTTTTCAGTTTGTGAGAAAAATCATGACCTATTTTGGAATATTAATAATACTATAATCAATAAAACATTATTTAGGTTTGTGCAACTTAACGTGCGCGTACCATGGTACAACAAATTCGATTTAATTTCCCAGGCCACAGCAGAAGCGAACAACCTATCAGCGGTGTCAGAAGCCCGGGAGGTGTACGAGAAGCTGATGGAGGAGGTGGTGGGCGGCAAGCGGCCCTACCTGCAGCCGCGCCTGATGCAGCAGGAGCACACCCGGGCGAGAGACAAGGCCATGCACGTGTTCCACAGCAAGCGGAAGATGGGTGGCGATGAGCTTGCTAACACATACGGGGATAAGCTTATCAAGGTGAATGTGTTTTTTTAAGCAGCAAATAAGCATGCTGCTTACCTGATGGTAACTGGCCACTGTCGTCTATTGACATCTGTAAGATCTAAGTTATATTTGAAGTTGGCCAAAGATACGTTGCTATCCCTGAGGATTAAGTTGGAGCGTTTTAGATAAGTACGTATCCTTAACCTACTGACCTATAAGATCAGACCAAAACAGCGTTTAACACTGCTGTTATTAGTCAGAAATAATATTGAGGAATAAGGATGATATTTTTAACGGACTAAAAATAATTAAGTGACAATGCACTGTGATATTTCAGATCCGCGATCTCATATACCAAATTCGGCCGTCGAATATTCGGTATTCGAATCGTCGAATATTTTGAAGGTGGTAGAACTCTTTGTGGTTCAACTCCGGAAGAACCACCGCCACGTCTATTTCTGCCTAATAACAGCAGTGTTATACGCTGTTGTGTTCTGGTCTGAAGGGTGTGGTAAGGGAGACATACTATTCCGAGGCATTCCATCTTAGTCCTCAGAGGTTGCAACGCATCTGTGGCTAACCTTAGGTGAGGCTTTGATCTTACCTCGGGTTGATTACAAATGTCCATGGGTGGCAGTAGCCACTTACCATCAGGTGGACTGCATGCTCGTTTGTTACTTCCATACTATAAAAAAAAAGAATTCAACTGCGAACGAGTCCGAATTTTCGCTATCACTACATAGTATAAAACAAAGTCGCTTTCTCTGTCCTTATATCCCTTTGTATACTTAAATCTTTAAAACTACGCAAATGATTTTGATGCGGTTTTTTTTAATAGATAGACTGATTGAAGAGGAAGGTTTATATGTATAATANNNNAAATAGTGGAGAAATACTGTTATTTTTAAGGTTTCTAATGTGATGTCGTAAATAATTACATTTTTCCGCTTACATTGCAAACGCAGGCTGAACCCTACGAGATTGTACCTTATCAAAATAATGTACTAAGTATTATACTCATTGAAAAGGTCTACAGAAAACTTCGCGATGGTATATGTCTATCTCTTATGGATATCCCACAATAACATTTTTTTGTCATTTACTTTTTACGACAAATAATGGCTAATTTTCGAAGCGATGTTAACCAATACAGCATTAATCCTTATCCAATTAAATACCTTAAATACTAATAATTGTTGATTTAATATAGATCTATATGGCCCTTTACAGCATATGATTTAAATGCATATTTTCGAAGATATTATAGATTTAAAAATTGCGAGACGTAGCATTTGCGGCGGTACCGGCATAAGGTACGGCGGCGGTACCGGTAAAAGAATAAAATAGACGTTATTAAAGGTATAAAATTTCGGTTAATGTTTGTCACGTTACATTTCTTTTAAACGCGGGTGAAACCGCGATCTCAGCTAGTTCGGTATAATTACTATTCGTGCATCCAGTTAAAACTTTAAGCTTGCAATTAACAGGAGCTAGAAGAGAGGTACGAGAAATTGCGCGAACACAACGAGAGCAAGAACATGTTCAGCCTGGTGGGCACGCCGGCCGTGCTGCTGGCGGCCGCGCTGCTCGGCTACCTGCTGGCCGCGCTCGGCGCCGCGCTGCCGCTGCAGACGCTGGCCGCGGCGGGCCAGGCCATGTCTGTAGCCGCTATCGTAATGCTGCTGGTCTGGGTGTACTCCAGGTTAGCTTTTAGTTTTACATTTTAATATTTTACAGGTACTCACAATATGCGGTTTTTTAATTTCATTTTACCGGTATTTGGGTTTTAGGTTACATCGTCGTTTAGGTAATAGTAATTTGGTGGTGCAAAAAAGTTCTTCCGCAGAGGAAAATGCTGTGACGAACGGTAGATAAAAATATAAGAATAAAAATAAATATATAGGAAAAAACAAATACATATTTTTTTAGTGTAAGATTTAAGAAGCAAACGAACATGCGGTCCACCTGATGTACGTAGCCAACGTCGTCCATGGACATCCGTAATAAATCATAGAACAAAGATTTAAACTGAAGTCAACAAGTTGCATAGCCACTCCAGAGAATCAAGATGGACACCTCAAGTTTAAGTTAGCCGACATCCACACTCTTCCAAGGAAACGCATTTACTGCTTCACGCTAAATAGTTGTGGTGGTAGCTCCCGGCCAAAACATATTGGTCTATCACCTTACAAAGCTTCTTTAGCGGTTTCTTCTCCATGACGAATACACTTTCCGAAGCGGCGGTAGATGACTTTCATATGAATCAATTTTGAACAAATGAAATTTAAAACTTACCTTTGTATAAAAATATTTTGAATGTTTGTATTCGATTTCAGGGCAACGGGTAATTTACGTGATGTAGCCATACAAATGGATGAATTTGCTGAGACGACACGTGATTATGTAAGTGACGCTATTATTTACCTATATATGTGACCTTTTCAAATAAATCATAATATACATTTTGTTTAATTTCAAGTATTAAATAACTTTACGTATACTATACTTTTGATTGTACTCATTGAAATTAATGATGATAATAAATGTCACACGTTTTCGTAATAATATAACAACTGTAGTGGTTTAACTTTGAAGGCACTCCCGCACGCCGGTTTCTGCATTAATAACGTTAGTGTTAAGCGCTGTTGTGTTCTAGTCTGAAAGGAGTGATAAGGAAGACATTCTTATCTTGCGGTACAACTTAGTCCTCCTAAAATTCTGGTGATCTTATCTGGGGTTAATAGCAGGTGTACAGCAGCGGCCACTTAGCAACAGATGAAATTGTTCTAAGTGCGAGTTTAATACGTTTCCTCAAATCGATTATTGTTTACATTTTCGCACATCATTGCAAAGTACATTGCAAGTTATGGCCGAAAACGAAAGATAAATGTTATTGTATATATTGCGATGTATGGATGCAAAGTAGTGTCCGAACGAGACTGGTATTTACATAATCAACATAACAACCCCTTATTTAAGAAAAAAATCTTAACTGCGTCTTAAACATACTGGGAAAAGGTGAGATGCTTATTTGAATACGTAGATTCTACTTTTGAATATGGTCGCTTGGATGAAATTCAACCGCATAACATGATCGATCACAAGGCGAGAAATGGAGTTTCGGTTTCAGATATAGTTTCGGCAGGTTTGCAACCGAAACTGAATCTAAACCGAAACTAGTTTTTCGCGGAAACGGCCGAAACCGAACTTTCGGTTGGACACTAGTGCAAACGTAAAAAAAATATTGTTTGAGGAGATATAAAAACTCGTACTAAGATTGGAAGCTCGATTCTGTCTTATAAGAAAAAACTAAATGATAAATGATAATGATGATAAAAGATTAAATATATGTACTATAGGTAATCCGTGTCTGAAGGTGGGCGTAAATAGCTGCGCCACAGTTTATAACTATTGCAGCTATTTACGAGAATAAATCTGTGTTTTATGTATATTTAATAATAAATCTTTGAAATCTTAAATAATGTATTTATAGGATATTTGTTTTATTTTGTCAGATTTTACAACAAATCTGGGGCTCCGTCAGCCAACGCGCGGCGGCCGCGGCGGTCGGCCTCGGCGCGGACAAGAAGCGCTCGTAACACTCGATTCATATTTTTGTTTTAAATTTACGTTAAGACTGTTATTTCTATGTTATTTCCATTACAAAATGTAAAATTAAGTTTATAAGTACTTACTATCGCACGGTGTAAATAAAAGGGACCATAGACTAATATTATCGCGGAATTGATACATTTTAATATGTTACGGGTACTCACGATATGTAAAAGAAATTCAAAAACTGCATATAGTGAGTACCCGTAACATACTTGTAGCGGTGCGATACCTACGGTAATATGAGCGCGCGCATCACATGTAATGCTGAGCACGCAAGACGACGCAAGCAACGAATAACAAAGGAGTACGTCATACGGGTCATACTGACACTGGACAATCAGAAGACGCAACCTCGAACACACTATCAGAGTTTGATAAAATCTCAGCATATATAGAAATGGTCCGATGTTAACATCGACCGCGGTCCCAGGCAGTGGCATCGCCTGGCGGAAGATCTCCCCTTTTCCTCCACATACTAAAGTGTAAAATCGACCTAATGCAAAATTTATATTTTGTGAAATATTAGAATTATCCGCATCTTGTGGTGCTTTTTAAAACGCACGTCTATTAAAGTGACGTAACGTTTTTAATTCGTTAGACGATAAACAATGTTTTACTAGTTCCAAGTATGTCATTCATTTTGCCAAAATTTTGAGTTCGGTCTCTTTCGTTCGCACTGTGTGATATAATATTGATGGTCATTCAATAATATAGAGAGCTAGGTAAACATATATTTCTAGCAGTATATCAGGGGTTCTTCCTAATCTTTTACCGCCGTCGGCGCACTTACAAGTTTCGTGTTTAGTCAGCGCGCCCTACCCTAATTAGCTATTAAATATAGACACATATGAAACACATAAATTAAAACAACATAACACAAACACAACTAACAACCTTAAATATAAAATTTGATGTTTTACTATATTTATGCCAATTTAGAATAACAATGGAAAACAGGATATGTAAATTAATAAGTACAAAAATAGAACAAGTAGAACAACTTCTCAGTCAAATAAATGTGACTCACGACGCCTCTCTTAACTTCCTACGGCGCACACTTTGGGAATCCCTGCTGTATATGTATAATGTAAATGTTACATAAAATCATCACATCAATTTGCTTACATTTTGACAAGGACTTTAAATTAAATATTTAAAACATTAGATTATATCGAAACAGGCAAGGATCGGGAGAATAATAAAAAAGTACATAAGTTTGATTGACAGTTATATATTTTGTGGCTACTTAATTAAAATAATACTACTAATAATAAGTGACAATATAATTGTTATTAAATATTTGTTTACTTTTATATAATATTTTAAGATGTTTTCTACATATAAATATGTTGGATAATAAAATATTAATATGTTAGTTTGTGTACGCGTGTCTATACATCGCATATATTTGCAAAAATATATTTGGATGACTGTGAATATGTAATAAAAGAAATAATTTTAGTACTTTCGTCTCTCTTTGTCTGTGTGTTTAGATTCACATGAACCATAACTTCTGAATTTAATTTGATAGATGTACTTAGAGTTCAAATTAAGAGGTAACATTTTGCCTTTATTTAATTAAAATCTATTTATTCTATCACACTTATTACAATTAAGAGCGAGGTTGGTTTTTTTAAACGCGGCCGTAACCGCGGGGCACTGTTAATAAAAATCGCTCTTATTTATATAATATCTCGCAAAAATATACATATCGATGTTTATTTCCCTACTGCTTGTTATTGTAGCAAAATAAAAATATAGATATATTGTGTGAATATTCTTGCAATCAATACATTAAAAATTTAATTTTATACATATTTTATTTATTGTTCTTACATCACAAGTAAATTAAATATTTGGATATTCAATATTTTGTTACTTACATACTACTGAGTGTTTGTGTGTTAAATATAACGGTATTTTCAATACCTTAATACATTTACAAAGAATTATATATTTATGTTACTGATGTCTTATTTATATTAAAACATACAAGTGCATAAACATAAATGTGAAAATAACTTTTGGTCCTTGGAGCCGGATATAAAACAACCTAGGAACCATTAAGTCTAACCCTAATCATTAGTATAAAGTGAGAAATATGTGTGGATTTCGCATACAAATATATACGTCATATCGACATACCTATAACCATTATATACATATCCTATTCACCTTACTGTTGAACACAGTTCCACCCTAGTTATAAGAGTTATTAAAGTAACAATTTAACATACGAATAAACCACTGACTATTCTTTAGTTCCCGAAGTGATGCAGGTGGACCCACTGGGATCCACGGGAGGCTCGATGGGTCTACGATGGCGTGACAAAAAAATGGGGGTCCACAATTTGTAAGCGGAGATCCACGATAATTTATCTGCTTTTTTCCTTTTTTTTGGTCAACTAATCGTAAAGACACGAGCAATGGCGGCTTAGAATTATCCCGCTCTACCTTGATCAAGGGCTAGGGCCGACAATTCGTTTATATTTAAATAAAAGCTTTGTATGTAAATGAAAAGTGAACAGATCTTATGCCTTAATATGGGACGATAACGAAGTTATGATAGGGGGAAACATCTCAAAATGATTCTTGTAAAATAATACACTGAGAGCATTGCCCAGGAATTTGGCCGCACATTCTGTGGGCATAGATATGGATGTGATAAAATAGAATCTACAGAACTACTACACATTTACTGGTATGTGTATTTCGAAGTTGATTGATCATTTACTATCGATTGTGGTGCATTCAATGTACTACAAGCTATTCTATCATAGATTATAGATAAATATAAACTTGATGACAATTTACTGTAAAGAATTAATATCAACCGATTAAATCCTTTATTTCAAATATATTTATAATAACATTATTATACATTCGGATTTATGTAAGCCACTAGTTATGCTAGGACTAGGTTGTCTCATAAAATGCTTAAACTACGCATAGTTAAGCATCTTATGAGATATCCAATACAAAGTATACAAATTACTACTATTACTATATATGATATAACTTATAACAACAGTTCCATACTGTTGTTACACTTATATAAAGCTGGTGCATGCTAAACAGGTATACTTTGCAATATTTGGTTATTACAAAAGAAACTTGATACGTAGTATAACATTTAATAATATGTCAGAGTCAATGAATATAATTTTAATAAAGAAATATCATATTTAAATCGCTACGCTAAGGGCATCGTACTTTTGTGACACAAATCCGCCATTTAAAGAAAACATAAATGTGTGTACAATTCACAAACGCAGAAGTAAAACTTAATAATTATTATTTCGCTAACCAAACTTGACCTCGTATACAAGCTACGAAGTAAAATCGTTAGCGTTATCCAGAAAAGTGTACAGCGTAGACAACTGCTTTC